>JAOEHX010013531.1:0-38596 GCA_025448015.1 Bolborhynchus lineola
CTGCCTTTGTTCTGCGACGCGGTTCCCACTCTTAGCGCGCCATCTTGAGGCCATCGACAGCAGTCTCCCAGTGCCGCGCGGGCTGCTCGACCCCCCCCAGCATCACCGCAGCCCCGTCCCTGTCCCCCGCTGGGGCCGCTCAGCTCCCCGGCTCCTCGCCCAGCCCAGCACCTCCGTGCAGGGTCCCGGCGTGGCTGTGCCCCGGAGCCATGCGGGCCATGGTGACACCCCCACGGTGTGGCCACACTCGCCCCTGGCGGGGCACGGGATCCCCATCCCGCCGCACGGTGCGGGTGGGACACTCCCCCTTTCTCCGGAAAGCTTCATCATTACTCAATGAAAGCTAAATCCCGTGGTAAGACGCCTCACACACAGAGATCTGATAGAGACACGATCCAATGTTTGTTCTTTTTTAACGGGACTTTGAGGTTGGGTTTTTTCTTCTCCGGAAGGGTTTTCTGCCTTTCCTCCGCTCCAGCTGATAGAACGATGCCAGCGATGAGAGCAGCGCGGATGGTGGCCAGGGCCTAGCACAGGACAAGTCACTGCAGACACCAAAGGGGTGAGACCCCCCGGCCATGGCATCCTCTCAGCCCTTCGGTGGCGGCGGGCAGGGCTGGCAGACAGAGCACCATCCAGCCACGGGCTCTCCAAGCAGCTGGCATCAGCAACCAGGTCACTGCCTAGCCTGAGGGACCGACATCCCTGTGTCCAGAGCCGGGCAGAGACATCTGTTCACTGCAGCTTCCCTATGGACAACGGGGTGCCCAAAGCGCCCCGGGGAGAGGGATGCAGCCAAAACAGGGGGAGCAGGAGCCCCCAGGCTCCAGGGAGCTGTGCTGGCGCAGGCAGCAGCAGTTACAGCATCCCTCGGCCATCCCGGGCTCCGCACCCGTCAGGGCCTCAGCAAAGTGTTGGTTATTGTTACCTTTCCACACCCGCGCTCTCCAAACACCAATCCCACTGCGCACGGACTGCTGCTGCAGTGGCCCGGGCCGTCCCGCCCGGCTCAGCCTCGCAGGCAGGGTCGAGGGCAGGATGAGCCTCCCCGCGCCTGCACAGGGACCCGAGCTTGGAGCTGGTGGCGGTGCCAGGCCCCAGCCAGGACCCCTCTGCCAGCGGCGGTGCTTGGCCATGGGCAGTGCCAAACACACGAACTCCCCTCCTATGGTGCTCTTTGGTGTCTTAGGGATAATAAATTGCTAATGAGCAGCCACCCCTCCCCCGCGGCGTCCTCGGCAGTAACGCTCCAATAATTAATTATAAACTACAATACTGATCAGGTTTCACGTCCTCCGTCTGCACTGACAATCATTAACCATAATATGAGATTTATAATGGTGAGATGTGGAACCTGGTGAGATGAACTGCTCTGCTTTTTAATCAGTTTTATGGGATGATATAATGCATTGATCGACAAAGACAAGATACAGCGGTGTTCCCGTGCCTATAGCTGCGCAACCTGATTAATTGAGATTTACAAAGAGTTGCTTGATCCGGAGGGGAGAGGGCTGGCAAAGATGTGCAGGACAGAGCCATGTGCAGGACAGAGCCATGCACGGGACAGAGCCATTGCACAGGACAGAGCCATGCACAGGACAGAGCCATGCACAGGACAGAGCCATGCACAGGACAGAGCCATGTACAGGACAGAGCCATGCACAGGACAGAGCCATGTACAGGACAGAGCCATTGCACAGGACAGAGCCATGCACAGGACAGAGCCATGCACAGGACAGAGCCATGCACAGGACAGCCCATGAGGGGGCTCTTTGGCAGGGGGGTTGCCAGGGCTGCTGCAGCCCCAGTTTACCCATCCCTGTCTCTGCCGGCACATCCAGCACCCACCCCTGGTGATGCTGATGGGACCCCAATGGGTTTGAGCCATTGCTGGCCCCATTGGCACAGCACTGGGCAGTCAGTGCCTGCCTGCACGTACGTGCTTGTGCCTGCCCCTGCCCAAGCCCATCCTTCCCCCCCAGAAATGCATATGCGACTGGGGCATCGCCTTCCCAACCAGTAGGGCCCAGTGGCGGCCGGACAGCTGGTAACCATATTGGTGTGTCTTGGGCTGTCATATCGCATTTGCACGCCTGCTCTTGCTCTGCATCCGGGGAGGCCCTTTCCAGGTCAGAGGCTGCATCCAGACAGGAGGAAAATTCCCATTTCCCCACCAAGACTTTAACTGTGAAGTGCCCTGGACTCAGCTCCTCCATCCCCAGCAGCATCCCGGGCACATCCAGCCCTGCATCACTCACCCCTCACTCAGTGTCCATACAGAGGGAGCCATGGAGGAGCTGGGACAGTCGATAGGGAGTGGGGCTGTGGTTAATGCCAGGCGCAGCGAAGGAGGGCTCGTCAAAAACCGGGGTTTCATTATTTAATTGAAAAGTTTAACTAATAAAAGCAACTGAGAAGCCGTGGTGCACCCAGGCTTCTGTTAGGCATTTGATTTAATGGTACATGACGTTTTGATTAAAAAATTAGCTCTCTATAATATCAATAGAGCACACATTAAAAGGATTAAGAATTGGCTGACTGACAGGTCTCAAAAAGTGGCTGTCAATGGGGAATCATCATCGGATGATGATGTTCAACATTTTCATCCGCGATCTGGAAGTAAATATGAAATCAGCGCTGATGAGATTTGGGATGACAAGGATCAGCGGTGGGAACGCTGGCGAGGGGGAGCTGTGGGGGCTGAGGGGGTGTCCTGCACGAAGAGCCTCCCGAGCTCACTGCCACGGGGAGCCAAGGGCAGCTGAGCCCTGCCAGGGGTGGGTGAATGCAGGGTGCTGGGGTCCCCGTGGTCTTGGCGCCCTGAGAGTGACCAAGTCCTGCTCCTTTGGCCGGAGGGAGGGAGCCAGAGGCACCCCCTAAGCACAGGGAGGCTTGGCCAGGATGGTGCTGGAATACGGATTACTAATGCAGGGAAGGTGTGGGGTGATCGTCCAAGGGAAGGACCAGGGTTTGGCACTGGAAACGTGATGAGAAGCTGAAGAACCAGAGCGTCCCTGGCTGAGCCCAGCGGGGAGCATCGCTCTGCTGGGGTGACAGCACAGGGGCAATAGGCACCCAACCCAGGTCACTGCGTGTGGGTCAGTCCTGATCAAGCCCCAGCTGCTCGTGCCCCAGCGGCCCGGGGTCCCATGGGGACGGAACAGCAGCAGTGGGGGGGTCAGGGCTCAGCCACCCCCCCACAGCCCCCACTCACCCTCCACAGGAGATGACTGATGCCTCGGCCAAGGGTGGTGCAGGAGCCGTGAGCCCTCAGACGCCATCAGCCGCGGCTGCAGGTTCAGGCGCCGCATTTAGAAGGGTGATGCAGGGAAAGCGTCAGCGCTGCGCTGGGGAGAGCAGCAGCCGCTCTGCTGGAGCTGCGGGCAGGAGGCCCGACAGCAAGAGGGATGGAGCACCCAAGGACCCGGCGCAGCACAGCCCTGTGCCACCCGGGGCCGCTCTCAGTCACTGTGTGCACATCATGGATGCAAACAGGATAAAGAAGAGCTTTTGAGGAGATGGGGGCAGGAGGAGCCGTGGGGACATCCCTAAACTGCCCAGGATGCTGCTGTGGAGCCAGTGCAATGACCTGGGAGCAGCAGCGCTGTAGGGACCCGTGCGGCCGTGGGACAAGGCACTGCGGCTGCTTGTCCTCTGCAGAGGTGGGGTTTTGAAAGGCAACTCTGGATCGGTGCAGGGAGTGCTCCCAACCCCCCATTCCAACTGTGAACACTTCCAATTAGCGACTGCAGGCACTCAGCCTGCTGCATGTGTTCATCAGTGACACGGCCTCGCGCTCGGTGACAAGCCGGATGACAAACCAGTCTGAGGGACACACAAGGCTTTGGCTCTGGCACAGCTCTTGCATTAGCCCTGGAAGGAGGGCAGGAAGGTGCCTGCACTGGAACGGGGATGCTCTCACGCTGCTAGGCACACATGGACCTGGGGGGACAGCAGAGCTCAGCACCCACATCCCCAGCAAGGACAATTGGGTACCTGCGATGGTGCATGTTGGTAAAGGAGCCTGCCCTGTCCTGCTCTTAGCACATCTGACAGCAGGACAGGCATTAACAGAGCCCCTCCAGCCGCCGTGAGTGCAAGCCCTCTGAATCCCACCGAGCGGATGGCCCTGAGCCACCTTGAGAGCAAGGACACATCCCATCCCCATCCAGGAGCAAAACCATGGCAGCGTTTGGTCCTCCTGCAGGGCAGCAGCTCAGGGGACCCCCCTGCCCATGGGACATGTTCCAGCATGGCCATGACACTGCCGAGGTGAAGCTCAGTGAGCTCCCTGCTCCAGGCACCCGCAGCAGTCTGGTGATGCCATCGCGCTTCCGTGGGGCTCGCCTGGCCCAATAAAGGATTATCAGCTAAATAAAACAAGAAGTGAGCGATGGCACTGTGCCCCTCTGGACCGGGATTGTGTGAGCAAAGTGGTTTTCTCGCAGAGATTTATTTCCTCTGCCGGCTGCAGGCAGCCAGCCCAGCAGAGAGAATGAGCCTCCTGCTCCGAGGCCACCGCTCCCTCCTGCAGTCAGCACTCAGCTGTTCTTTCATTTCTGAGAGAATCACAACAATAAAGGGAATACAAACACATATTCACCCATTGCAAAGCACAGGAGCACGCGCGTGTGCACACACACACTCACCAGGACATGAACTCCAGCCCTGCTCTCCCGCTGCACCAGCAGTGCCCAGCGCAATGGCTCAGCCCCAAAATCCCATCTGTAACCCATGGCTGGAGCCAGGAGAGTGATCCAGGACCAAAGGGGGCAGATCCTGCCCCAGCCCAGACACAGCTTCATCTGTAACAGCCGGGGCAATGCCGGCACCAGTCCCCATCAGCACCAGTGCCAGCGCAGGCAGTGCCACGGCAGGGGGCTGGCTGGGGGCTCTGTGCCCCAAAACCTGGCCAGGAAGGGGGAGGCAGCAGGTACAGAGGGCAGCAGAACTGATGCTACCGGATGTGCTGTCAGACAGCACCGTTCAGGATAAGACAGAACCCACTGCTGGATCCGCTGGCCCAGGGCAGCCGCCCCAAGCAGCAGCTCAGCCAGTGCTTTGCTTGGCTCTGGACAGGCACTCACAAGTGGGCGCTGGGCAGAGGGTGGCACGGTGGTGTCTCCTCTGCCCTGACAAGCTCAGCACCCTGCAGTGGCTGCTGTCACTCCTGGTTTCGGTGCTGAGCACCCATAGAGGCTGGTCAAAGAAGAGTCCCCAGGCTCAGGAAGGACCTGGATGAAGCCGCGTAACAGCCCTCAGTGAGCTGCCATGACAGCAAACACAGCACCTGAGGTTATCAAATCTCCCGCAGACACCATTGTAGATGGAGCCCCAAACTGCTCACCCTCACCTCCCCTGCAGCGAGCTTCCATTTCAGACACCGTTCCCATACACTGACCAGGCATCGGTACCCGCTCTCACCGGGGAGCTCGCTGTTAGATCCCCAGCAATTGGAGCAGCGCAAAGCGCTGGCGTCAGCACTCTTGCTGGGTTCTGCTCTCAACATCTGCAGCCCAATAAATCTTTGTCTCCTTCAGGTGAACTGCGCTCTCTGCTCGGGCTCCAATTTACATCCCTCAGCACCGTCACTGCAGCACCGTCAGCCCCACTGCGCTCCTGCCACCACCCTGGGCCATGTCCCCGTGGGGCTGTGGCTGCAGGGACAGGAAGGAAGGGTCCCAGCAGCCTCCTGGGGTCCCGGCCCTGCCAGCGCCCAGCGCCTGCACTGCAATGGGACCGAGAGCCGTCGGTACCATCGACTTTGTGCCAAACCCCTTCTACTCACCAGACCTTCACTGGGCTTCTTTATTTTTTTAATTGTTTTCAAAACAGATTTCCTGTGGTCCCAAAATGAGACCATGGCTGTAAATTAAAGTGTAATTAGCCTTTACGCTTTTATATTCATTAACTCTTCTCTGTTAATGATGCAGAGGCTGGAGCACAAACCCAGCATTATGAAACCACATCCAGGAAATAAAATAGTGATTTAGATAATGGCCAGAATGTATTGCTACTTACACATAATTAAACAAATGCTCAATTTACACTTGGAAACATGAATGAATGTTGATTAACCCCAGCCCAATGACTCTGCTGGCGATGTGGGTAAGTGGCTGTGCTGCCAGCGGGGCTGGCAGTGGTGGGCAGGCAGGGCAGGATCGGGAGGGCAGGCAGGGCAGGACACTACTGCCTACACTGCACAGACCTGGCCCACGCGCTGCCCGACAGCACATTCACCCCGCTTGGAACCGCAGCTCTGGAGCAGCTCTGCCCGCGGGTGCCAAAAGCCATCCATCCCCGCAGCAGTGACACCCCACCACTGCTGCCACGGGCACCGGCGCCGCATCCCCGCTCCTCACAGAGCAGGGATGGAGCTGGCACGAGGTGGCATCCGCTCTGCCCCCAGCAAAGGGAGGGGAGCACCGAGGGCTGTGGGTGCCGCTGTGCTGCGGGCTCTGCCCATCACCCCCGCACAGGCTTTGTCTCCTGCCCTCCAAATGTGCCAGTTACTATGGAGACATCATCGCCTCCGTAGCGCAGGAGCCGCCGAACCAAGTCCCCTTGTGCAGGGGAGCGCTGTGTCCCGATGCAGAGCTGGACAGGAGCCCGGGCAGGGGGACCACTGCTGGTCCCCGTCTCCACCGCGCAGCGCTGCCTGCTCCCGGCTCTGGGCCCCGCACCCATCGCCGTGCTGTGCAGAAAGGGGCTCCTTGTCCTGGTGGATCCAGGCAGGATCCTGTGAGGAGCCTGCGGCTCCGCAGCGGGATCCAGTGCCAAATGGGGCTCCCAGTCCTGACAAGGCTTTAATCAGCAGTATGCAGCCAACGCAGCCCCACCAGGGCACCTCCCCTCCCAAAGCAGAGCTCAGGTCATGGTGGTCATAGGAACCCCTGCACACACTGCCCCTGCTCCCCAAATCCACCCCTGCCCCAACACCCCCATGCCCTGCGGTGACAGACAGGATGGTGCTGGTGCGGTGTGTGACACCTCTACTCCCTGGGACTCCCCCGTTCATGGATCATTGACTCAACAGGCCATAATGGCTCCATCTATCGGGGTCAATACGGGTGCCTTTGACACATGATAGACAATAATTGCTCCTGCTTAGAGACTTTTTAGTTCATGGATCATTGACCTGATGGGCTGTAGCAGCTCCGAAGGAGGCTGCGCACCCCTTTGCTTAAATGCCCTCAGGAGTCAGCGGCTGTGTAAAACCACAGCAGGGCCACACGAAACATGGCTCTCTCCGAAAACATGCCCAGCACAGGTTACCAAAGGCCCTGGGGCCCGTGGAAACCCTCCTGGTACCATGGCACAGAGAAGAGGCCATGGCAGGAGGCACAGGAGCCCAGGAGGAAAGGCCAGCATGGCCCAGCATCCCTCAATCACAGGGGGAGAGGATCAGGGTGCATGGGGATGGGTTCACCTCCCGGGTCTGCAGGCTGGAGCTCCCTTCTCCGACAGCAACTTCCAGGTATATGATTTAATGAAAGGCACAATAAGAAGTGAAACAATTAGAATTTCTGCCTCATTATCATGGTAATCTTATCAGTCGGATAATGAGGTATTAATGGAGATTTAATGTGCCTCTCATAACAGAATCCCTTGGAGAAAACACATAAGGAAATTGCTGTAAATCCACTTAATGATGGAAAGGTCCCCAAACACCATATTCCAGAGCATGAAAAATGCTGGATGCAAATGAGAATCAAGGTCAATAACACTGTGGGGACTGAGCTCACGGCAGCACTGCACATCCACCTTGGTCCCACCAGTTCACCCACTGCCCCATTCAGGGTTGGACTGGGGCAGCTGTGTGGTGGACACTGAGATCCTACTGTCTTGTAGGTGATGTGAAACAAGGTAAAACTTCCCAATAAATGAGTAAAACAGCACTTTTGGACTCAACCAAGGTGACTGACAACACTGAGTGAAGGGACACAGTCCTGGTGCCTGTCCCCATGTGTACCACCTCACACTGCTGTGACAGCAGGAAGCTATTTTTTCCCCTTAAGATACCAGGACAGCCAAGCTGTGCAATTAAAATAAACCCCAAAAAGCTCTGTGTTAATTAGATCTTGATTCTCTTCTGCCACTGCCCACCCTCCATCAGCTTCGGTGCATGCAGGAAAGGGCTGAGGAAACAACAGAGCAGCGATGTGGAATA
Organism: Bolborhynchus lineola; assembly: GCA_025448015.1. Lineage (NCBI taxonomy): Eukaryota > Metazoa > Chordata > Aves > Psittaciformes > Psittacidae > Bolborhynchus > Bolborhynchus lineola. Next base: position 8,171 of record JAOEHX010013531.1, read on the forward strand.
GGAAACCCTGTGAAGTTAGTGGTAAGTCCTTCACACTTGGAATGCCATCTCCAGCACAACTGTTGCAGAAACATGAAACCCAGGCGGTCAAACTGCTCTCCTTTTAATCAGTTTTTACAGAATAATACATTAATAACCACGTTAGAGACAAGATGGGGTTCCTGTATACAAGATTGTGCAAGCTCATTAGATTTATAAAGGCTTTACCAGTTTCAAAGAGGAGAGGCAGTACAAGGCTTTTAAATAGAGGTAAAGCACAATTAAAAGGTACAGAACACATACTACTAACTCAGCAGAGATTAATTCTCAAGTAGTACAGGCTCAACCAAGTCAGCTGTTACCCAAACAAGAGGATTCTTCTCCTCCTCCTCCACTGCTTTCCTGCTGCTCCCACTCTCCCCTCGCTGCCAGCCGGAGGCTGCATGCTCAGTACCACAGCATGGCCACGCGTGTTATGCTCCTGCCAAGCACACGCTTTGGTGGCCCGAGGCACTGCTGCTGCACAGGCTGGCCTCCCCCTGCTCCTGTCCTAGCTCCCCTTCCCCATGTGCACTCAGCATTAACACAGCAGGGAGTTCCCAAACTTCTCTGGGAATGTGGCTCAACAGAACACTCACGTTTCCAAGCGATACGAACCAACACTGTGCTCACCAGAAAGTCACCAACAGGAAACAGGACCATGTTCGTGGCTTTTTTTCCTGAAACTTATGGCAGTTACATTCAGCATTTGGTAGTACAAGGTCTTCAAAACAAAAGGTTTTAAACTGAAATACCCAACAGGCCATTCATGTTCCCATTCTCCTTCAAGGGGATTTCAAAAAGCTTGAGAGAAAAGTCTCCCTTAGGGTTAGGAGCTAAAAGGAAGCTCCTAGGGATGAAAAAACCCAGCCCTCTCCTTTGCCTCCCCTACCCAAAAAAGGAAAACACCATCTCTGTAATATTAAGAGGCATTGCCATGCCACAGGTTAATTTGGCAGTTCCTCCCGACATGCCAATGACCAGTGCTGAAGTCAAGGACTGAGTCTTGACTGCAACCTGCTACTGAGGATCCCTCCCCTTTCCCCACAATGTTCCATTCATCCCTCAGTGGCTGAAGTAGTTTAATAAACAGAAAGCACCAAGTTTACAGCAACAGATACTTGGCTGGCACCTCCTGGCAGCAGTGCTGTTACTTTTGGTCCTTTATGCACTGTCTTTTCACCTTTACTATTGCACACCAAAATCTAACAACATCATTTCCTAGACAAGTAATTTGTCATTTTAAAACAAAATGTTATGGGACACCAGGGGAAAACAGTAAGAGGACATTACAGGAACGTTTTTAATTCTTCAGAAAGTCTAATTCTCTAACTACACCTACCAAGACTCTAATAAAGGACTTTCAGAGTAGGTTGGAAAAAAGAAGCAAAGGACCATCTTGCTATGAAGACTCTCAGCTCATCTGGGACTCATTTAAACATTCACTGGCTTAAAAAAGACTAAATAATAATAAAGACTCCAGTTCTACATAGAAAAACAAAGTGATAAAACCTGTGAAGGAAATGGTTCTTGCCCCTTCCATAAGGGAGAGCAAATCTGAAGGATCTGATGGTGCTGGTCAAATCCTGCTGACCAGGTCTGCAAACCGAAGCAGAGGGCAGGGTAATCACCAACTGAAGTGTCTTTGTGCCTCCTTTAGGGATTGTACAGATACTCTCCCCAACTAAAACCCAAGCTGCAGGACTAAAAGCACTTTCATACATCGGTCTTAACATCTCAGATATTCAAGTAATAATTAAATATTACAGGACACTTCAACATAAATAAATTTGTATTGCTTTTAGATATGACCTGGCCATATCTTCAAGGGCATGTTTGTGCTTCACTGCTGAGTGTTATTGGTCAGGGCTGTGCTTGCAATATCAAGTTACGTGTTCAGCACCAAAACCCCATCAAGGCTAAAGAACTGGAATATTGCAGTGCTACACAGACCGAGTTACCACAGTAAGGCAGATCAGAAGAATTCTGTTTCTACTGAGTATTGCTCCTCCACACAAGTCTCTAAATAGAGGAGAAAGACTATAAATAAAAGTTACCATCCCACCCTCTCACCTGTGATTAGTTTGGCAAAAATGCTGCTATACTGCGTCACATACTAGAGTCCTAGAAAGTAAGTTGCTTTAATTATGCCTCAATGAGTAGCACAGCCAAATCAAGCACTTGATACTTGACATAAATTGCTCTAATTTCAATTAGCTCAATTCTTTCTCCAAGTACTGGTTGCTTACAGGTTTTACTCATCAAAATACACACATATATGAAATAAAAATCCTATTTCAAAAAGAATGCAAGAAAGATTTTGGTTTTTCAGAACTCAGAGACACGAAGCCTTAACACGTCCCTCTGTCAGAAGTGCAATGCACACTCTGGAAAGAACAAGAAATAATACTGACATGAAAAAGTTAAATGCTCACTGTCCTTTGTCACTGTAATTCCAGCTAAAAAGGAACAGAGAGTGCTTACATACAGGTAACAACCACTGACCATCACCCGGACCATTTCACTCAGGAGCAATCCATACGGTGTTGTGCATAAAAACTTCTTTAACCTGGTACTTGTCAGTTTAAGGGAAAAGTGGGGTGAGAAATCTATAAAACACCCTGAACTGATGTCATGATATGTTTCATAAAGAACACTGTTATCGTCTAAAACATTTTATATGAACAGTAAAACTTGCACTGCTGCATAGCAGACAACACGAAGAACATTTAGTAAAAACATTCACTGAAACCCCTGGCATATGTATTTAATGTCACTAATCAAAATATATATTACAGTCCAAGGTTCTGTTAAGGATCTCTGTTTGGGGTTTGTACAGTATACACAATATCTCAGAAAAAAATATTACAGTAAGGTATTTTATTTCTCCTTTTTTTATATTAGACTTATCTATTGTAACTTACAGATCCTCTCCTCTATATATCCAAACCTTTGTAACACCCTAATGCCCTAGCCAAAAAGTGTTCAGCTATCTAATAAGCCCCATCTACTATAAATTCCAGTTTTAGAAATTTCAGTAATCTTAATTACATTTTAATAAATAGCTCAGTTTGCCCTTTTTTTAATCTCAGCTTTTTGAGGAAGTCCTTTCATTCCCAAAACACAGTATGTCACAGCCTGTTAGAGGTCAGAGAGGCTTTTGCTTGTTTATTCAAAGGATAACGAGTCCAAAGATAATTGCAATGCATTAAATATAGTTATATAATATTTACACTGTCCCCTCAGATTTTAAATTTTGGTGAAATAAAATTGAGAACTAATGTCAATTACTACAAACCTTCAGTGTGGCTGGTGTTTCATTAATAAAAGGTGTATTAAGCTAGAAAGTATACTAAGTGGTTGCCCTGATTCTTCTTGGTTTAGTTTTGTATTAGAAATTAAATGAATTATTCACGTGAGTAAGAATTCAGGAAGAAGGGTGGTGTGAAAAGCATGAAGAATTTTCTGCTTGTTTTGAGATTCCAAAATATCTGAAAACTGTGGTCCCTTTTGCAGCCAGTATCTATCGGGGAGAAAAACGCAACCAAAAGAGAAGAAGGAATAATCTGTTAAATTAATTTGATTAGTAAAGGTGTGGTTTAAAATGCCTCAATTCTGTACAGTATTATACAAGAAAAGTCTCTTCTTCAGCTTTTGCAGCTGTTGTACATTCTTATAGACTTCTTTTGCTAACAGTCTGCCCATGCATGTGCTGCTTGAGTTACTTGCGATCATCAATAGTTTTAATGAATTCAACTGCTGCTGTGAACTGCATCCACCAGTACGATTCTTCTCCAGATAAACAGTTGGCATAGAAACTACTAATGTACTGAACAGTGGACAGCAAGCAAGGTGGGTTTGCCTGAGGGTTAAAGAAGAAAAAGATACTCACAGCCTGTTTGCAAAGCTAAACATAAAATGTTACAAGATACAGAATAGAAACACAATCCTATTTGTGCAGTGATCCTCACATATTCCTAATAGATGATGATGAAGTGTGCCCGTAGGGTAGTGACTGTTTGTCCAGTCCACCCCAATTACATACACTCAGAAGGCATCAGACTTAGTGAAGGGGGCGTTTTTCCTACAAGGAAAAATGACCACCAGGCCTGCAGAAAGAAGGGTAACACTGGCAGGATGTATAAAAGCCATCAAGGATTCCAACATGTGGGGAAAGTCTATTGCTTTAGCATCTTATATATGACAAACCAGTCTCCAAACACTCATGTTAAAAAAGACCAGCAACAGAATGCAAGTCAGTACTAGTGAGGATCTTGGTCCTGAAAAAGGACAGCATTAAGCAGGCACAGATGACAAATGCTGGTGGATACACCTCAAAAAAAAAATGCTAACTCGCTCCACACACAACATCTCTGCCCAATTTCCTTGGTTCCAAATGCAGTTTGTTTGGATTCAAAAACCATAACTGTGACTGCATTTCTAATGTTTCTCTAAAGAGAAACCTACTGAATTGGATCTGGGTTTGAGTTTAGCATGCTTCCAGTTACACAAATGCATTATTTTTCTTCCTAAAATTTGCTTGTTTATTACAAGAATTAGCTGGGATTTGTGATCTTTGCAAAAGAACTCACCTTTATGAGAACAAAGACCAAAACAGGAACAAAATCATCTGCCCCAGGTACTGAATCTTCATTTGCCAGACTAAGCAGGTTCATGATGGTTGAACACATACGCAGGATACACTGTACTTTGTCTCGAGGGGTTTTGTAAGCACTTATTGTGCGGATTTCAGACTGTGCAGATGGCCATGGTGCCTCCCGGAGATATACCTAGGAAAAAACCAACATGCTGCCAGTTCTTGTTTGTCCAAGCTACTACTGTGCACCACAGAGAGTCTGAAGTATCAGAGAATAGCAGGCAGGAGCAAGACTCCTGAGAAACAGTAAGCTTTAAGGCAAGATGGTTCCATTACACTCACAATGAAGGTGGTTTCCTGCTGTGCTAAATCAAAAACTACAAGGAGACAGCACTCTATGTGCAACTAACACAATTAGCCTGTGACTTCTCCAGTGCGCTGTTCCAAGGAAAGGTAGAGCTGTATGTCTCAGTCTTTTGTACAGCAGCTTTATGAACACACACTGCTTTGAGTCATACAGTTCAAGTGCTGGATTGAGAAGCAGGACAGTTGCAAACATCCAGCCTCTGATAGACTTCTTAAGCCTACCAACCTGCTTTCACTTACCCTATTAGCCATGAGAAAAGTGAAAGCATATGCAAATCCACAGAACTGCAAGGTTCCATTAATTCTGGCTAGCTCAGAAAGTTAACTTGAGGGCTGTAAACCACAGCTATGGCACATGAATCATATTAGAAGCATAAAGGATTCAAATCTTGTCTTTTGAAGTCAGTGATCGGGAAGTTACTGCATCTTCAGGCAGGGCAGTGTTAGTCCTTCAATCTTACAGTCAGGACAGAGGTGGCAAAATCAGAAAAAAATTAATTTGGAAGTATCAGCCAATAGAAGACACCAAAGTATGGGCACAGCACGATTTTCCTGCTAGACATTTCAGCTGTCACAGACAGGAGCACAACACTTCTAAGTGTAAAACAAAACAACCCTCTTCCCATCCGAACACAACCAAAACCAAGCAGCCCAGCACACACAAAACTGAAAGAAAGGAGTTACCTCAGGTATCTGAAGTGCTTTGTGGTTTGCAGTCACGACTTTAGATAACCTCTGTATGTGCTCATGAAGGACCCTGAAAACAAACACAAAAAGTGAAGAGTGGAACTTAAGCAGCAGCCAGCCAGCAGTCCCCTGGGGTTTCCAAAGAGTTTTAAGATACTACAAGAGAGATCTTGAGGAATGCATATAACCATGATGGTCCTGCAGCTAATGGACACTAGGTCAATATGAGATGCAGAGGACTTTACCATCCAAGCCAACAGAGCTTTCCAACAGCATACGTTCAAAACCACAGAAATCCCAAATGCATGGGAAAAACTGTACCAAAACAGAAAATGGAAGGAGTTCTGATGCAGATTTTGATCGCTCTCTCAGCGTACACACTTGCAGATCTGAAAGTCTGTGTCCCAAGTCATTACATTTACAATTTTACTCTAGCAGTGTGCTGCCAACACAAACTTCTGCACATGATGCTAAGCAGTTCCTTGTTCTTTTACAAAGCGTTCTGAAAGAAAACATGAACTTGTACAGCATGGCTGACTTTGTCAAGTCTGTCACGTGAAGACTGCAGAGCTTCCATCTGCCCCAACTGCAAAAGAGAAACCAGGTACTTCAAATGACATTAACTTACTGGTCACGCAAAATATCTCCATCCTGATTAGGGTAGAATGCAAGCTTGAAAATACGATTCATCACGCTGCGTTCTATAGCTAATTGTGCATCCTGAAGCTGTTCTTCACTGGCATTCTGCCATATGGCATCCTGAGCCATAGCCCCGTACAAGAACTGGAGAAAATCCTCAACTTGGGCTGTTTTATCATCTGCTGCTGTGAGTTTTTGAAAATCTGATATAAAGTAAAAGGAGAGAGAACATTCTGTTAGACAAAACCCCCATTATTTCTCATAGGTTTCTCTGGAAAGAAGAGCCCAGAATCTACTGCAGATTTCTTGCCAGGCAGCACTGGATCTCTGTTTTACCCACACCCAGGGAAGTACAAGCAGAAACAAATGGAGGAAACAAGCAGAAAATAAATGGAGGAATTAAAGAAAAAGCATACAGAACATATTTAGCAAAGCATATGGTCAAAATACTCTACTTGATACTGTGTTAATCACTTCCTCTGCAGTACCAGTTCTTATGCCTTCTTTCCAGCCACCCACAGAGCTAACACCCAGAACAATCACTACAACAGTGCCTTGGTAGGAACCAGCACATGCAAAGTTGTCAGATGCTGAGGGGGAAGATATCAAGAAAACCCATGCATACCATTTCCTACCCCTACCTTTATTAAGTATATGTAGTTATAACATTCATATTTATCTACAAAATACAGAATGGGGAATGCAGCCAAGCTAATGCAGCATGGCCAAATAGGATGGTCCATTCTGGCTCCTAACTGGCCATTCACTGGCTTCATATTTATAGCACTCTGCAACAGAAGACAACTGCCACTCATATCTGCCAGCAGCCTAAACACTACAGTTGCCAATTTCTCTTTTAGATCATCCAGAAATAGCTGTCTCTTTTTTATCCAACGAAAGGGTTTTAACTCCTTCCTGGGTCACTGAATCTTATTACTCAAACTTTTATCCCAGTCTATGTAAATTCTCATATTAATTCCAGCCTATCCAGGCACATTTAGTATGCAGTACGATATGCTCCAGGAGCAAGAACTGACTCCAGATTTCTTATGTACTTCATTAAGCCACATATGTGCATAGAGACCACAGACACTGGTTTCGAAAGACTTGTCTTCCTGGTGCCACTATCCCTTATGATCTGATATTTTTGAATCTTTGATTCATACTACTACTGTTCTTTGTATTTTCTAAGAGGCAACCACAGGTTCTGTACGAAGGACTGAATGCTGCAACTTAATTTATCACTAATCAGTAGGTCTAAACTAATTAATAGCGTTAATATTTCTTCCATGGGTCAGGTAATATGATTTAGCATAACTTCTTGGACCAAGTGAGGTCAGATTACCTTTATTCTCTTAGTCTGTGAAACATGCAGCCAGTTACCATGGCTTAGCTGCCATGACATACTGTTAACTCATTGTAATCTGAGCTGTTCATTCACCAGCTAAAATGAAAACTGTTGTAGGAATCTGCTCCTCAGATCAGAAGTTGTATTTTAAAACATTAACCTGAGCCAGCCTCTAAATATGGAGTAAAGGAATATAAACACTCCACTGTCTGCAGTAAATCTTACCTTGAATAAACTCCCTTATTTTCTTTTCTTTGCTCTCTAGCAGCAATCTCACACATACTGTAGTGAAGTATCTGTTGGCCACTTCTTTATCTCGCAGAACTCTTTGCAACAGCCTTTCCAAGTGCGCTTGTGTCGTTTGCAGCCCTTGGCGACATCGAGTCAAATAAGCGATATATGGAGCTCTTTTCCTGTAATAGAGAGTTGTTTACATCAGTTTCATAATAAAGATAGAGGCTAATACTTTACAAACTGTTGAGTTGTAGTACAAGAGGAAGCTGCAACCTGTTGTTTTTAAAATAAAGGTAAAGCCTGAATTAGGAAGTTCCATCTTACAGTGATGTCTCTGGCTAAGTTCACTGCTCTTGCAGCACTCCAGAATGCTAGAATAAAGCAACTTCCAAGCAGCATCTCTTGTGTGCAAGAGCTGAACGTTACCCACAGATTGATTAACCTGAGTTCATCACTACCTGGACTGACTTAAAGTCCAAGTGTTTTTAAGCCCTTTGCAGATAGCTGAGGCAATTTCATCATTACATCTCTGCCTTCCTACAATATAACCTGATTTGATAAAGTACAATTTAAACCACAAGGGCTCTTCCCAATCTGCTAGCAAATAAACATATGCACTTGGAAACCTATTAATAAGAAGATAATGAACAAACTACCTATAGTCCTCTGCAATAGATGCTAGCAGCTTTCGACAGGTCCTGTTATCAAAGCGGCTGACACATCGCATAGTCTCTTGCAGCTGGGCCATCAAGTTCTTGTCTTGGAGGTTAATAGCTTCAGCTAGCTGAACTTTCAAGAAGCACACAATTTCATTATCTAATAAAGAACAACAGAAAATTATTAAGGAAAAGAAATGTAAGCATGATGAAAATACAACTTTTTAAATGCGGAAAACATGTAAGTTTAAAATAAAGTGTCACTACATTAGACAATAATGTTCTTTTAAGAACAATTTAATAAGTATTTTTGAATTTCCGAGATATCAAAGGGTAAGTTTTCGTACCTCTGTCTTATTTATTACTTAGAAGCATTCTGAAATGTGAAGAGGACCAGATAAAGTGACAAATTCACCTGTCTGCAAATAAACCTAGCATGAACGGACGGATAAAACATAAGACATACTATGTCAATGTAAAGACTCAGTAAATCAAACAAGTTACTCTGTTAGTATTTGGGGGCAAAAGGCAGCTTATGCCTTCTGCATCTATGCCAAACAGAAGGTACCATAAACTGTGCAGTACAGACGCCATTAGATGGGGGAAAAGACACAAACAGTACAAAAATATCTGCACGTATGAAGAACACTTACCTTCAGGGTCTGTGTGGTCTGGTAGACCGTTCCTTGTTGAATGTGTCAGCATCGGGAAGGCAACAGAATCTGCTGAACAAAGAGCCAATCTCAATTTCTTCTTTGCATCCCTTAAAGAAGAAAAATATTTTCTTAACAAAGCTGCTGCAATGTCTGCTTCTTCAATTAGCAGCCTTTACTTTTTTGTTTCTATTTCTTACACACTGCCTAAAAATTATTTTAACATACCAATGTTTCCAAGACTTCAGAATAACAGTTCTTTTAATACAGCACCTAGACCAGTTTCAGAGGAATTTTCCTGAACACTGACCTGCTCTCTTGTCTCAGGTTAGAATACACCCCCTTCACTCGTGGAAATATGACATGCCAAGAGATACTATGATATGAGATGCTTAAAGCTAAAAGTATGTGAAGGTTTACAATTGATCCATATTACTATTGTTGTGGGAACCAATCACATGGTGTCAGCTCTTAATTCTATTATGTGGGTAAGATTAAACCTGCAAATGTGTTTACCTGTAGGAGAAAGCAGAACTTTGGGGCTGTGCTACTTGACTTGCAGAGTCCGGGAGATCATCTGCAGACATGTTTTGCAAAGCCTCATCACGTGGAGAGTCATGCATACTCTCACCATCACCAATAGCCTCTATGGAAATGAAAATAACCAATGTAACAGTTGAAGAGAGGAGTCAGAAGAAGAAACTAGACTAATATGCTCTATTTTATTCTTGTTATTCTAAGGTCAGGGAGGAAATGGAGACAGCAAATAAAACAAATTGCTCTGAATAAGTGATAAGAGTATATTTAAAATATACAATCCATAAGTCAGTTTTGGAAGACCTTGGGAATATTGATTTAATTGCCAGTCTCAGATCAATTGTCAAAATGTTTGCTGCTTTAGTGTTCACATTGTTCAGCCGTTAGTACTAACATTGGTCTAGAATGCTGAAGTGTTTTTATCTTTAAGGAGAAGAAACTATGTCAGTGTTGATTGTGAAAGACAGACTCTCACCTGCACCATCATAGTTTACTATGGCTCCTTCACTAGGACTGGTTCTCTTGATTGCATTCCTGTATTTGTCCAAAATGTCCTCTGCAGCTTGTGCCTGCGCACTGAGCCTTGGGCTGGGATCATCTGAAAACACCATTAAAAACAACACAGGTTAGCCTTGTAGTGTGTGCCAATTGAAAGCAAATACAAACATTTAGACCCACACGTTGGCACTGTTTTAGCCACATCACTCGGTTTGCTTGTCTTCATCCAGCCACAAGTCAAATACATTTATAAAGTCTGAAGCAAAAGCAGGAAAAATTACAATGAAAGTGAACAAATAAAGCCAGATCCTTAGCATATTTACACCACATACACAAATAGTTCTTGTATATTTGAAGACTTCTAGAAATACTTAGGCAAACTGAAAGCTAAACACCCAGGTTCAAATCAGGTTTATTTTAGCACTTAAGTAACTATTACAGGAATGTGTCTGCAACTGTCCTTACAGCTCAGCTATGATAAGGACATGAGCTTTGTAATGAGAGGGTGCAGGGAGGGGAAGTGAAGACTGGAGTCAAGAATCCAGTACTACACATATTGACAGAAGCGTGACAGCTTAAAAGCAGCCTTCAAGCCAAGAAGTCTATTCATTTTCTGATTCAGAAAGCCAGTTCTGAACGGTAACTCCAATAGTTTATACCTTTCTGTAAATAGATACCTGGTGGGCACTCTGGAACTCTAGAGGGCACGTTATGAGAGAAACTTACTGTGATGATATTATTCTCATACCTTGAAGTGTTGAGTATCTGTCAGGAACCATGTCATCTTTGTCTTTTTCTTGTTTTTCTTTCTTTCTAAATGGAATAGGAGCTGAAAATAAAAGGTACTTTATCAAAGACTATTCTGAGATAATGGCCAGATTAAAGAAACTTTAAGAAAGTGGCTAATGCAGAAGTCCGTCACGCAGTGAACTTCAATAAAAAACACAAACCTATCTACAGGGTGGAGCAGAACTGTAATGTCATCATGTGTAGTTAAGTTACACCTTTACAGACATGCTACCATGAACCAGGCAACACTGTTTTGCCTTCCAGGTACTATACACTCTAGGCAATGACTCACCAGGGAGTGAGGTAGTTTCCCATTTTTATTTACATGTATATTTATATGTCAGTTTAGCCAATAGTCCTAACTCAAATATTGCTCGTAATGACATGAATCTTTTCTGGCAACTGGTTCCCACTACTAAGTTCAAGAAAAAGATGCAAACACAGCACACTGTGAAATGGAAAAGCAAACAAAATGGTATTAAAATACTATAACATCATCTAAAGTTAACCTTCAAGAATTATGGTGGTTCTTTTCTAACTGAAAGTCTGTAGAATATCTACTACTGCACACATTGTTCCGTCCCAAGTTGGTATCATTCACAGCATGAAAGTACTTTCTTGAACAAGCTTTACTTTGCAAATAGCAAAGTCTAATTTCCACTTATGCCATGTTACATCAGATAACCTAAGTTATCAATATCCTTCAACTAGCATGCTACCATCTGTAGAAAATTAAGACTAGTTCTCAGTGAAGCTGCAATACAGTTAATATCATACAATTATGAAATGACTTGCCTTACATAAAGATTCCAAGGTTACTGAATGATTACGGAAACACAATGCCTAAGCAAATTCGTTTCAGCTTACACTCCTCTTTATAGGTTCTGCACACTTTGTATTTCAATAATTCTCTCTTTACTGCAACACTTGCAATATAAATATGAATCCTGATTTCTCAAACAGTACAGCTTTATTGTGTCACAAGTCTGTGTCAGCTTGGTCGGCTTTTCAAAGTGAAACTGTAAACACTTTCCATAAAAGTGACTAAAGACATCGTAAAGGCAGTGTGCACTCTTACTAAAGTTCCAAAACCAGATGGACGTGATCCCACCTTTGGGCATGGCAGACACAAAACGCTTCCTCCACCAGGGTTTGTTTCTGTCAGACTTCTCATCATCACTGTCTTTTCGCTCTTCAATCTGCAAAAAGGGCAGCGTCTACATTTGAGCATTTACTATATCAAGTGCAAAGAGAAAACTCCTTCACATCAGGTTTTGCTACATTGACTGTAAAAACAGAACCACGGCATGGCAAAAAAGCCATAGCAGATGAAGTTGGAAATGTTCCTCCTGAAGAGGGCAGCCTATAAATGCTAAACCAAAGACACGAAGAAACTTCGATTTCAGTTCTTCTTTATGAGAAAATTACTTTTCAGGATGCGGCAGTATTTCAAATTTCGCCACTTCAACAAATCTGTATTTTCAAGTCCCACCAAATCAAGTAAAGCTCATTCAGTATGCTGAAGAGAAGCCAGATTCATTTAAGCCACTCTGAATATCTGTAGCTTTAACTTGTAAAACATTATTGGCCAACATTTACAAGATAACAAAAGTACACTGTATTTCCTTGGCTACACACCTTTAATAACAGCTTTCTGGCATTAGATGCCTAATTACAATGGGCACCACAGAGAAAAATGAACAAAAAGATGCATAGAAGCCTTACCTCTCCCCTGGAGGAGTCTTTACTGGGAGATGATGATGATGACTGTGATGCAGCCACCAGACCAGCTGCTCCAGCACTGGTGGCTGGCATAGGAAGCTCCCTCTCCTCATTACCAGGACGTCTGTTCCATCCAGGATCACTCATAGGTCTCCGAACTGATGATACTATATCTGAACTCCTACTGCGGACTAGCCTCTCCGGGTAGGAATGCCTTTGCTTGAATGCTTCTAAATCGGTTGGAATTAAAGAGTGAGACCCAAAGTTTGGTAATCGGGCCTCATTACCTCCTATGGCTCCTTCCAAGATGGGGGGATCTGGTGGTGGATGAGAAGGTCTTGCATAATGTACTTTAGGCCTTACTACAGCCGATACACCTGTGGTCACAAGCATAAAAGAAACCATGCCTTTCTCTTCAGATTCCTCCAAATTAGCTGGTATTAATACAGAAACATTGAAAATGCTTGGTTTTTAAAAAAAGCTTATTCTTTACAACTCACCTTCATTTGATGACAGAGGATCAAACAGTGCAAGCAAAGAATCTGTCTGAGAAGGAGGAGATGTCAACTGACTGGCTCCTGAAACACAGAAAAGAATAGTTAATGATGCTGTACCAAGAACTACCTACAACATAAGTGACATTGGAAAAACAGCCCTCAGCAGCAAAAGTTTACAAAAACTTATACCAAAAATATTTCTAAGGAAATTTTCCTATGGAAAGATTGCTGTAATATGCTGAAATGATCGAAGAATTCCAACGCAAAAAGTGGGGAAATCTTGAGGAGCAGACCAATTCCAAAATGCAAGAGGATAGTCAATGGATCCATCAAAACAAACTAGGAAGAGGTGATCTTAGATCTAGCACTCAAGCTCTACTACTGCAAAGTCCTGGAATCTATTTGTCAAACAAACATGGTGCTAGCAAATAAGGAAAGTGCTGAACTTAGCCACCAGAACTTTGAAGTCGGGAGAAACTGTAAAATTTAAGGCTTCTACAAATGACATTTGTGAGACTCCAGCTACCAGAGATTCTAATTCTCCTTTACAGGTAACTTACCGTGGGCTGTTTCATCCATGTCAGGGCTCGTCACAGAATCTTTTCCCCCGAAGTCAGAGCTGCACTCAGACCTGAGATCCTCAATCTTATTAGGAATATCTTCAGATGTTGCACTAATACCTTACACATAACAAAAGAAGCATCCAATATAGTCTTTCAGAGAAAAAGGAAGCAAGACCCTGAAGCTAATAAGATGTTTGGTGAACACTGCCATTATCAAGTCCTACCTCACAACAGCATCTTGAGACATGATGAATTTCTACACTCCTAAAATAACATTTTATTTCTGCTGTACATCTTCAGCTGTTTTAACATCATCATGAATACACTTTGACAATGGGCATTAGAGAGACACTTAATTGTTAAATACTTTGCAGAAACCAAAGAAGCAAAGTAGATATATGCTGATTTACTTAAATAAAAAGAATGTTGTGACAGCATAACTAAATGCAAGAAAATTAGGAGTTTCTTCCAAATCCATACTCCACAGCTAATCACTGCAATTACAGCAGAGAGTATTCGACCCTCTGCTGCCTTTTTATTTTCTTCTGTAAGATTAACAAAGAATTACTGCTTTGAAAATTCCAGAGTCAATGCAAGAAGTTATGAGTAAAATGATGTATAACTGAAGTTCAGCGAAGCAGGTGCTTATCACCTTCTAACAGAACACGTAAACTCACCTGATACAACGCTGAGGCCTGGTGTGCTGGGTCGAGAACTGACCTCCCTTACATCTGTGTCATCAGATGTGCTACCCAGCCCAGAACAGCTTTCCAGTTCTTGTAGTCTTTCCTCCTGTTTTAAGTCTGGGGCCTCTACAAAGGGAGACAATGGAGAGTAGAGAGAAAAAGTATCACTACTCAATACCATGCTCTCTTAATGTTCACATAAAGAAGGAAGAGGGGTATGTGTTGGTTTAGTACATTAAGTTCTAACCTAGCTCAACTTCACTTCAGTAAGTGTTTTCTTACACTCCTTTATACAGAAAGCAGAACTCTGCACAAATAGCACTGTTCTATCTGCACAGGCATTCTTAGTAGTTTTTATTTATTTTAGTACTGTATTTCTTAGATACAACAGTATACAGTGAAACCTTCACTAACTAAAGCAAACTGTGGTCCTAGGTAGTCCTACTTAATGTCACAGGGAAGGAAAGCAAACAGAAATCTGCTCTGCAATTCCCTCTCACCCTTTTTGGCCCTGAAGAACTTCTTAACTAACAGTGAGTTACTTGTCACAATGCTTTCCATCTTCTCTCCACCTAGGAACAGTTTGTCCTTTTAATACTGGAAGCATTCACAAACATTAACTTAACCCTAGGACAATAAATTCTCAAAGAAAGAAAGGAAGAGGCTGTTTTGCGCACTATGCCTCTAGAAGAGTCTTGATTCATGCTAAAGAAGTAAGCAAAAACTGCACGATTCTGACCTGAATCACTTGGTAATACTTCCACACTCCATGCCTCACTTGTGGTTTCTGATATGGTTGAACCTGTGCAGGGATCAAGCAACATGGATCCTGAACCTGGTAAACACAGCAAGCTGCCTAGCATGTTCTCTGCAGCTGCACCTGCAAAAGTAAAGCCGAAGCGTACAGCTAGATAAAGGCTTCCTGAAGACAGCTCTGGTCAGAGAGAAAATAAGAACACATTCTAGGTGTCCTTCATAAAGTCACCATGAAAAATGTTGAAAAGATAGGAATGAGCAACTAAATACAAGTCAGGTCATGCACACAAAACCCTCCAGTTTAATCAGTGCAAACACACCTATTTCAAAAGGGAGGAGGAGGAGGGCTCTGCAGCCTCGCTAGTTTAGAGCAAGCATGAAGCATTTTAACATACCAGCTGCACCACCGAGTTACCTGCTATTTCTTGCAAACGATCCTCATCAATATTTGGGTCGAAGTCACTTCCCAAGACATCTGTACTCCAGGTTTCACTCACAGTTTCTGATATATCTCTGTCATCAGTCAACCCCATCATGTCACGGATTTCAAATTTACGCAGCTTGTCATCAAGATTATCCTGAGTTGTGGCTGCGTACAAACAAAAAGGTCTCAATTTTTTAAAGGCTTTTCCAATTACTTCTCATTGAAAATCTGTAAGAGGACATTACAGGAAAACAAACAACCCTCTAATTCTGTCAGATATGAGTGTTTTAAAGCAGGGCCTGTAAAGCGCTCTTCAAGAGACGCTGCCTGAAAACAGTTTTCAAGTCCATTTGAGACTTAGGAAGAAAAATTTTACACTACACATGGTGACCTATCAACCAACTGACAGGCAAAACTGATACAATCCCTCCAAGAAGAACTTACGACAGGCCCCAGCTGTGGCCTCCAGAGATCACCCAAGCCCAAACCCTCTGTTAAAACCAGGGTCAATAACACCAGGTTGCTCATGAACATTGCTAGTTATGTTTTGATTATCTCCAAGCTGGAGAGACCACAACTTCTTTGGACAACCTGTTCCAGCATTGACAAATGGATATTAAACAGGAAGCTATCCAGATGCTTTAAGACTATCCCAGTTCAGATCACCCTATTCCCTGAAAGGCAAAATTGGTATCAAGCAAAACTTTACAAGCAGTTTCTTATAAAGGACCTCAAAATCTCAGGTGATTTCCTAACAACAGCCTACAAGAAGTATTTCTTGGGGGGGGGGGGGAAGATATGCAATACTGATTGCACAGGAAAACTTTCACTTGTTTGTTCCCAAACTAGTCAATTTTTCAACCTTTTTCCAGAGAATTTCAGCTTTAACATCTACAGCACCACAGGCACTTGTATTAGAGAACATGCACCTGCCTTGTTCGTGCTCTAACAGCTGCAGAGCTTCTACACCATTACTCCCAGAAGGGCCTGCGCCGAGCTCTGACACAGACTCTCCTTCTAAATCCAAAGATGACACAGAGTTGGAGCGATTGGAAGGACCTGTGAAAACAGCAATTTACTGTAAGTCTAATTTGAGTAACAGTTCCTAAATCTACAGCATTAACAATCCAGGACACAGTTAACTGGAAAGATGAAAAGAAATGAAGTGGCAGGGCCAATGTAAAATACTGAATTGATGAACTATATGTGCATTTGCTCTACTCTTGATCCTGATTCTACAGACACTTCACCTGCAATGTGATACGTACTTCCCGTGTTCAGTATAGTACTAATTATAATAATCTACAAATATATTTACAGAAACAGCTGGAATCTCACTATTACCATACTTAACTGTAACTAAAAAGTCAACAAAGTCTTTGCCATTAATTTGTTTACTTGTCCCTGAATTTGTTTCCTTATTTTGAGAAGAGAGAACAAACACTAAATTATGGAAGTTACACAATATAATGCATGCTGCATGACCTGTACAAACCTCTTCAGTATCAGAATTAAACCTCTGTTTTGCTGTGTCTGATGTGCCCATAAAGGAGTTGTCTGGAGTCCAGAAACTATTCTGAGATACGTAATAGCTTATTAAAACATGACAAAAAATAAAGTCTGAGAAATCTAAATTCAGAGCTAACTTAGGTTATCTTAATAATTAGTACTGCACTTACGTTTAAAAAACAGCAGCAAAAAAAGCAAAACAAAACCCTGTCTTCTCTTTCTAAATATACTTAGGTTTTTTTCTTCCTAATTTTCAGACTCCGTTACGCCTTTGCATAACTGAATGTAGAGTTCACCTCCATACTTCTTTATTGGAATGCCTAAGAGAAAACACAGGCTCTCAGGGTAAAATAGCACAGCCTTCAAAATGGCAAAGATGACATGCTGTGCTTAACAGAAGTTCCTTTTATAGTTAAGGAAAAAAACAACTTGAAGACTTAAGTGGCCCTTCACCTTCAGATATTCCTTCCAGATTATCACTGCAGAGCGAAAAGCGCAAGGTTTTATCAGGTTTACCATGGAGTTTGTTTTCATCAACAGGGACATCTCCTTGTCCGCCATCTGCAAGTTGCATATTTAAGACCTGGAGAGTGGGAAAAAGAAACAAGACTTCCTTAAAACATTGCACGCATTTTTACACTGGTTTACCTAAATGTTAATGGCACAATTGAATTTCTAACATGGCATTTGAAAAAAGACAGCTCTCTCCAAAGTCAGAGCTTGGAGAGAACATAAGGTAACTATGATGCGAATGTAAGACAAATCCTGATAATAATGGAGCCACAAGATCCTTCCTTGCCCCAGCAGACTAATACAGTATGGAAACTGATGCTCAGAAGGTTGTAAAAGGAGATAATCTGAACTACCAGACAAGGCAGCAAAGATGAAAGCAGAAGCTGTGCTACAGCTGGGGAAATAAAAGGCTGTAAAACCAGCCTTACCCTAAGCAGCACAGCCTGAAGGCATTCCTGGCAACGTGATCACAGCTCCGCCCTCACAAGAAGCTAGGTCTGTGCTTCAAGTCTGAGCTGCCAAAACTGTCGGGATCAGTGGTCCAGTTCTGTCATTCACCTGTGCCACTTGATCCAAAGGACAGAGCACGCAGAGAGGCAACTGAGTCAGTTTCTTTAGGCTTGGAAACAATAGCCAGAGTTTGCTCTTAAGCACACTAGATGACAAAAGCCTCCTCATAAATCCATCAGGTTCATTTTTCCTGTGTTTACATATTGGTTTTCACACCTTGTACATAAACTAAGTGAGGAAAAAAAGATCATCTAACAAAGGGAAATTTGAAAGCTACAACTCCCAAGTTCAGGAAAATAAAGTAAGGATTTTAATTCCCATTCCAGATTTATTACCAAGCTGTAGTGTCACTATATCATTGTTGGACTATTAAAGTACACAGAGGCTGTACTCCTTAAAATACCAGAGATGTGACAGATTTCACATACCTCATTTTCTGACATCATTCCTGGAGTAATCTGTGGACCTGTCCCCAGAGAAATCACCAGCACTTCTTCAGGCTGAACTTCTGGGATAGTCTCCTGGGAGGATCCTTCATGATCTCCATGCTGATCCATTAGCATATTTGATCTACTTCTGCTACGAGTTGCTATGAAAATATTTTGAAACATCAACATTAGAAAGCTTTCCCTTGTTTAAGGAGGGAAAAAAGACAATACAATGGAAATACAGAACCACAGTGTTTTGAATTAGTAATCCGTCTACCCAATAAACTTACACAACGCAAAGTCTTATTAAACTTTGTGAGATAGGACTGGTGTTTCAATTTTGAGTCCTGCACTGTGAAAAAGCAAACTTTCAACATAAAAGCTTAGAGAAATGAGTTATACTATGTCTCCTTTGCCTACACAAGTTCAGTATATTCCAATCACAGAAAGATCTTTAATGAGGTATATGAAAAAATTAAGAGGCTTATAACTAACAAAAAAAGTCCACATTTCTGGTTTAAAACTCTAATTCATTTGTTTAGAACTCTTCTCTAGTGAAAAGCAGGGAAATTGTATTCCAACAGATGTTTCATTTTGATTACTTAGCATCCTTTTTTTAATCTTTTCATGTAGCCTCATATTCCGATGTTTGGCATCACAGAAGGAAAAACACCCACCCACATGGAACTAAGATTTCCAAGTATGGCAGCATGACACCAGTTATTTCTTTATTTGATCTGGGAAAACAAGGCAAGTGTGCACAAGTCCAAGCCAGATTTTGATTATCGCACAAAGGCACTCAAAGTGTTTTCAAAACCTACATGTACATACTGAATGAGTTTCAAATAAAAATCAATACAGAAATCTGGCAAAGCAACTGATTGCCAAAGCAAACCAAACGCATGCTCAAGTCGTGTTACAAGTAAACATTCCACAGAGAAGAACGGAAAAGAGGGCATTACCCACCAAAAGGGGTTACTAGAGTTATATGAGCAGAAAGATTGGTAGCAGAAGTATCCCAGGCAGTAATGGCTGCCAACTGCTGTCCTGGATTTCGAGAGCATTAAAATGAAACAAGAGAAATAAAAACTTTGAGCAAAAACTAATTTATACCATAAAATAAATGCTGTTGTGCCACTAATTTGCAGGCATAAGATCGGAGCCATTCAGAAGCAGAGTTAAAACAACATGGGATAGGTTTGTTTTGGGGTTGGTTTTGTGGGGTTTTTTTGCCACTTATTGGGCTCTACATATTTTCATCCTGTTATACACTAACACTAAATCTCTCTAACAAACAAAAACATCCTGTGCAGTCATAGTCATATAAATGTACGCTGAAGATGAGAGTACACACTTCCTATTTCAAGAGAAAATATTATTGAAATAGACAAGTTCAAGACTCAGAATCCTCTTCAAAGAGAGGACAAAACCCCAACAAGCAAAGCTGCATTACAATTTTCTAACAATTAAAACCAGGCACATAATGGAGAAAGAAGCAAGCTGCTCTTCTTGGCATATACTCTGATATACAGCATATACTCATATTCTGCTCTTACTTTTTCATGCTCTTCCCCATTTGCTCTCTTCTGAGACACAAAAGATTTAAACTTATTCTATCCCACTAATCAAATGTCACTACTTGCACCTCACCACTTTCCTAAGCAATATTCCCTCCTAGATCTGCTTCCCATCTTCAAACTTTCCCTTTATTATCATTGCACTAGCACTCCAGTGTTTTTCCCAAGCTCAGCCAGAGTGCTGGAGCTCACCATACTGGCACCAGAAAATAAGGAAGTTACCTGGCTTTTCTATGCAAAAGAAAATTCTTCATCATCTACACAGAAAAAGCAGGAACTGGAGGTGTAGTCAAAGAGTAGCCCCAAGAGGTGACTGAAGAAATGGCACGGAAGATGTGTCAAGGTATCAGATCATGCAAGAAGAAGCCTGCTTGCTCTTCTTACCTATTGGTAATCGATTTTTTTTGTTAGCTGGAGTAGTTGCAGGAGAAAGCTGTGGGGTGTTATATGGAGTCATTTCAAGGCTGCTGCTTTTCCCTGGTTTGTTCTGGGGCAAGTTTGCCAGCAAGTTTTCCAAAGCCATCCGATCTTCCTTAAGCTGATCACTTGACATCACATTCCGCATAAAGCCAACCTAAAAATTTACAATTACTAAGAATTGAAGCAAAAATTATCCTTGTTTATCCAATCTGTAAAGGTATGGGGACAGGTTTCTATTACTACTTAAGAACATAAGATATTACCAGAGTAGTTAGCTGGCTGTACGTCATGTAAACCACTGTTCTGCTCAACCCCTCCAGAAGGTTAACAGAAGACATTGGAGGAGTTTCAACTGCACGCCCATCAATAACTACATCCAGGAAAGCAGCAACACAGCTCTGCAAAGAGAATAAATAGTTTTTAAATGAGAGACCATTTATTAGAGTTTGGAAGGAACGTAAGTTACAACAAGAGTTAAGCAGTTTACGTAACAGTAGAAGTTTTGCTTCCTACTTTTAAAATCTTAGGATAAAGTACCATATACCATTAAAATCACTGAAGAGTAAGCAAGGAAGCTATGCAGTTAGTTTCAGCACTTCATTCTTTTTCTGCATTCTAAAGTGTTACTTAAGCATCTTCATATAATTTTTTACAAAATTAAAACTGTTCTATGGTAATTAACGGCCCCTTCCTGAAGAAGCTGTTGAGCACAGACTAAAAGTGAAATGAGGAAGCAACACATACTATCGCTTTCTAACCTGATTGAATGTTACTTGTATAATAAAGTATGTGTAACAATTATAATGACCAAAACCCTGGAATTTACATAAGCAAATCAACATGTTTTTAAACATATAACAATACACCAAAGTTCATCAGTTTCACTGTTCCTCTGATGAAGTCAATTTCAGTATTGCTACAGATGATTCATACTGATAAAGGAAAAGCTGAGGAAAAAAAGTAAAACTACGCAAAAAAGGCACAGAAGTTACTTGCAGTAACAAATTGCTTGGTGTTAAACCAGATTTCATATAGAAGTTGCCTTCAGCTCAAAGCGTTTTCTTTGGGTGCAGTAGGAAAGCTGCAGACAGTAGTTCATCATTTCAGTTTCAAAGGTAACTTCCTTCATTTCCTTGTTATGTTTTCTTTTAGGAAGTGTTATGTCAGAGTAGAAGCAAGAATCCCCGACCCTTAACTCCAGTACTCAAGATTTTGTTCCCAGCTTTGTGCAAGATTTAATCTGCTTTTCAGTACGTGTAACTTGGAAGTCAAACACTGAGTAAGTCCTTTGCAATGTCTGAAAACGATTGCAGGAGGACCGAGCAGACACACGTGTCAGCTTTTTTCAGTCTACATTCTTACTTTGTCAAATTTAGCAAGGTTGCTCTTCGTACGTGGATCTCCCTCTTCAGAACCTGTCATGGCCAATTGCTGCAGAAGCCTCCCAACCTGAAATGAAAAGTAGGAAGATAAGTATTTCAAAACAACATCATGCTGAACCTAATTACAAAAAATAGCTGAAAACACTCCTCCATTCTACATTTTTTTTACCATTTAATACTCCAAGAAGTACTTCCGACTGTGTGGACAGAGGCCTGTACTGGCTTTCAGGACACAAAAAATGCAAGAAGCTTTAGAAAAAACCCAGTCATTGCATTTAACAAGAAAATGTGCACACACAGTACGCTATGAGCATCTCTACTTGCCCCCTTTCCCAGGAACAAAGCATGTTTTGTTTATAAAACACATCAGAATTGAGAGTTGAATCTAGGTCACCTTAAACTAAGAGATTACTAAAAGACTGCATATATTTTACTAAGAATATGCTGGAGGAGAAAAAAAATAGCAAGAGGGCTAACCCTTGTTTCAGAGAATACATTCCTTATTAATCTCCAACTGCAGAACAACTGTCCATTTTAAAGAGTTGCCAACTGCGATGTTGCAGCAAAGCTCACAGTTGGCATAAGACTTAGTACTAGCCAGAGCAGCACAACATGCATTTACACACGTTCCAGAAAACAGTCACTTTTATACTTTAGCTTCCATCCCTTATAATAGCTTTTATAAAGTCCATTTGCTACTCTTCTAAGAGATAAAAGAATACACATTATCATTTTTTTAAGTCAATATTTTCAACTGAAAGATAAACTTTAGAACATGCCTTTTCAGCAATGATTAACACGAGTATTTTGCTAGCATCTGTTGTACAGGAAGGAGGGACAGTACCTTTCCCTTTACTGTATAACATCAGTTCTAGTGGGGGGGGTGGAAAAAAAAGACCAAGAACATTTCTCCTGTATTTTTTCTTTCAAGACTACTTTGAAGTGAACCATACCTGCATCAAATTAAATCTTGCCACCTCATTTATAGGAGCGTCAGAAATGATCCCATACTGTTCAGGGTTAACAATTGCAGGACAGATGAAACAGGCTAGAAGGAGATCCGTGCACATTGCTCTGACCTCCCCAACCTCCAGCCTGTCTACACATGAGAGTGTTTTGTACATTTGTGATACAATCCATCGCAAGCTGTGAGGAAAACAGTAAGTGTTTTGTTTGAGATAGCCAATGAATTTGTTCACCAAGGTCACCAGCTTGGCCTCATTAGAATCGACCATCTCTTGGACTCTTTGCCTGAACTTTTCTGTGCCTTTCTCTCCAAATAACTTCTCCTGTTGTACCGGGGAGAATCTCTCAATTAACTTGTTTGGATCAGTTTCCAAGTGGTCTTCATCTTCAACCAGCAGCTGCATGATTGGCTCATGTAAAGTTGCAGTAAGAAAAAGTTTTGCAGAAAAGAGTCCTTCAGAGAAGAGTTTGAACAAGATGCTGAAGGCACAAGTGCCTCGTCTCAGCAGCCGCCTGGGGTTGTCACTTTCCTTCAGTTCAAACTCTATCAAGTAACGGAGGACCTGGAGGAGGTAGCTCTCATCCTCCTGCATGATGCAGTTGCCATAAATGGAGGTAAAGACTGTGTGGATGACACTCTGCGTGTTGTCCTGATTGAGCTTCTCTCCAGCAACCAGACAGGATGCAATAAGCCTAGGGTTCTCTCTCAATCTGTTTAGGAATTCTCCATAAGCAGTCTCCTGAAATCCCAACTGCTTATATCCATCCACAAACTGTGTGTCCTCCAAGACTTTAGCATGCTGGCAACATTCAGCAGGAGAAGCTTCAGCACTGGAAAGAAAGACATTGAAACAGTCTACGTAACTCTTAAGCAAACAAACTTCATAAAAGATGCCCCATGGTCGATCTATCAACAAGACTACCACCAAGGAATAATGTCTTTTCCTACAGTTAATACAAATGATTCGCAAATTCAGGAATAAGGAGAGTTAATTCCCATAAACTATGACCAGAAGTGAAACAAACACATGTATTGAAAAGGTAGCTTAAGAAGCCAACAAGTAACCTTCAGGTGAGTCAGATTCTCTGGTTAAGATCTGCTTTAAAACTTGACTATTTTTATGATTAGTACAGCAAAGGACTCCAGGTACCAAGTATGAACAATCTGATGGATTTACTGCACTTCACAGAAGTTTAGGAGCTCGTTCTCCTCAGGACCACCGTCCCCCCTGCCAAGTCACCTTGTTATAATCAGTCTGTCCAAGTTAATCCTCTGCTGCTTGGAAATCCATGCTGTGCGGTACAGCTTTTCAGCTGTCTTCAATACATCTGCATTGAGCCTCTGAATGAGCTGCTTTTCTGAGTTTACATAGAGCCGTTCCTGCTTGAGGTGATGAGCCAGTGTGTGAATATCCAGCTTCACCATCTTGGGCAGTGAGTGGGTTACACAGTCCTCACTGAAAGAAAGAAATGAAACAGGTCAATTCCAACAGTTAGGGAACAAGTTCTGTCAGCCCCAGTGAACTGATAAGCAGGTCATAAACTCATACCTTGCAGTACACGCTGCTGTTCCCCTTCCATGTTAGCATGTTAATAAGTCCTCTCAAACCCACCACTTAATGACTGAGTCACTCTTTCTTAATGCAAGGTATCCTAATTACCAGTTTCATTAACCCCTTGTTATGTTAGCACATCAGGGACACTTGCATAGCAGCAAATGACACTTTCAACTCACACTCATGAACTAGAACAGTAATGCAGCACAGCGCTACAAAACTCCTGCCCCACTCCTCCAACACACAACCTAAGAAACTGCCATCACTTGGCCCTCGCTACAGCTCAGGTGACAACCTCATGGAGATGAAAAAGAGTCCTATCCCGACTCACTATCTGGTGACTATGCAAAAAACAAGGGAGTATCACTATTCAGATAAGGCCAAAGTTGGAAATTAGTCTGGAGACTTTGCTCAACAGTAGAATTCATTCAGAAAAAAATTCCTTGAATATTTCAATTCAGAAGAATATTTCTTTGGGCCCTTATCCAAAAATGTGCTTCTAAAGAGAGAAAACTGAAACAACCGCAGGCTTTCAGAGCACATCAGGGACAAAAATCTACACAAGCTAGTGTTATGTCTCGATGTAACATCAGCTCTAGCTTCGTAATTCAAAAACATCTTAGCAGTTAGATAAAGAGAACCACACTGCTCAAAACCAGCTCCAGGAGCTAACACATCTAAAAATTAACTCTAGCAGCTCTCTGTCAGAGGTACCGGTAACAGATATATGCCAGGCCTGTCAAGGGATCTGGTTAGGAACCCTTCAAAGCCATACTACAGCTAAATGAAAAGCTTACTTCCCACAACCTGCAGTGACTCCAGAGGAGCCCTGCCTCATAAAACCGCTTAATCCACGCTTGAGAAACTACAAATAATGTACCATGCACTGGCCTAATACTCTCCCCTTTTAGTGTTTTAAAGATCTGTGGTTCACTGCTCAGCATAGCAGGAGATGATCCGCTCTGAAGAATACAGATTAGCTCCTAATTAGACACAGGTTTTACACTTGTTGGGGTTTTTTCTCAGCCTGATAACCAGGTGCACTGACAACCATCGCTGCTCCTTGTGAGTGCAATTAAGTTCTCTCATCTGCAGTTTTAACCTCACAACCAAAACCTAGAGCAGAGAATAAAAGAGATTCTGTCACAAGTCGATGTGTAAAATATTGCGCTCTTATTACACCTGATGGTTTAAAGACCATTCCTCACAAAATCAGACTACCATGTGTATAAGGCTCTGAAAAAGAAATATAAACCCCCAAAAAACCTTAACATCCCCCCCAAAAAAACCAAACAAAAAACCCAGCGAGCCTCATCAGCAGTTACAGCTCATGCATCCAAAGATGAAATTACACAAAGCGCTTGAAGGATACACTAATTTACATGGGTTTAACTAGGATGGTCTCAGAAATGACTAGAAACACTGACATCACTGCCAAAGTTCTTGAGAAACAAATGCTGACTTCTTCCAACAAATTTATTTGTAGTCCCAGATTTTAAGGGCTCACAAAAAAATTGCATTAAACTTGATACTGCCAGTAAACACAGTAGTAGCTAGTTATTACGCTACAAGCTGTTTATATCTGCCAGGAAAAGAAGTTGCATCCACAGAAAACATACATACATGAGATCTGCAGTACTACCTTCTGCCTTTTCAGATGCTTTCTGCTCTATGGCTGTGCTTAAGAGCTGCTCACAGTTTATCAGACCTTAACAGGTTCAGTGGATACGTTCCATTTCAAGGGGCCCACCCACCCGCTCCACTCTTCTGAACAGAAAGTCAGCCCAAGTGGTTCTTCTGCTTGTAAGCAAGTTTGGTGAAGGGACAGAGGATGCACACAGGGTACCCCCACGAACAGCCTCTTCACTGTGCCTGCATTCCTGTGCCTTTGCCTTGCCAAATTGCAGAACAAGTTTCTATTTATGTGTCACTCGTTATAAACACATTTAACAGTAGACAAGCTGATTAAACTGCTTCTGAGGTGTCTCATACTTCCAAGTAAAGCAATTTCTCCCACTCTTTCACTCAGTATGTTTTGTTTGGGTTTTTTTTTTTTACCTAAAGAAGATGTTTTCAGCATCAGGGATGGGCAAAGCACTCTGGCACCTCTGAAGAAAGACTGCTCTTTTCTCCCCTGGCCCACGGGTAGGAGCAAACACCAAAAGCCCAGTCAGCAAAAAAGATAAGGTGTCCTGGAAACAAAATACTTTTTCTGGTAAGTTATGACTATCAGAACAGCAGTTTTAAATTGCTGGTAAACTTTTCAGAAGCTACAGACAGTTAAAATAAAATCAGTTAATACTCAACAAACAAGATTCCCACACAGTCTAGAGTCTTGATACACACACATTTAATCCTCCTGTCCTGCAAACAAAAGGAGCAATAAAACAGTAAAAAAGGCCAAGCTACTGCAAAACAGTACTGTACCATTTGTGATGCAACCTGAGAATTAAAAAAGAGACAGCATATGCAAGGCCCACACTCAGAAAGTGAAGTTACCACCTGCACAGAGCAGGAATTATTTGGGCATTTCCTCATGGCAGAGCATCACAACCATGAATCAGATGAAACACCAACGCACTGAGTAACTGTGAGAAGCTGCACACTGCTGTGCAGTCTGGTTTGCTGTAAACTAATTCCCACCGTATGCTTCAGGCCCAAAACAAAACAAGGCTCCAAAGACTATCATTACCTGCATCTGTACTTCCAAATGTACTGCTCCCATGACTACTTGATAATATCCTATCAATTGGCCACTACCCATGTGTCTCACTTATCTGTCTCTACTGCAGAACACCAGAAATACTGAAAGCAAGAGAATTGATTTGGAGCTGAACCACAGCAGGCTAGTAAGTACCACTGTGTTGCCAACTATGAAAATCCACAGGATTCCTGTCGATCCACAGGAAGTCAACTGCATGACAGCAGTTTTCACCCTTCGCGCAAGAAAAAGGAATAAGCAGCTTTCCCATCTTTATAATCCTCAGTAAAAATTAGACTTGATTGCGAGTGATTGCTACTGAAATACACCTCTTCTGTGAAGAGTACTGCCTCATTCCCTCCCACTGCCCAGGATTACAAACGAATTATTCTGAGGTCAGCTAAGTATAGCAAGCAACAGTGCAACCAACTTTGTCTTCACCTTACGTTTCTGCAGACATTTGAGCACGCTAGAGATGTAGTGCAGGTAGTTTAATACATACAGTACTTCAGCAGACTTCAGGCAGGCTCTTTAGAGAACTTGCAGCTCATAGCTGAGCAAGGTGGATGCACCATTACTCTCTTCAGATACTGATATTATTAACACAGCCTGTCTTGGAAGAAGAAGCTACTGTACTGCTAACACATCCGCAGGACACACATTGCTCCTCTCCAAAATCCCTCTTCCTTTATGATTAGTGTGAAAAGACAAGAGTTACATTCTTTGACCAGGCTACACAACATCCACTCCACGCTAGCACTGGGGATGAGAGCTTTAGAACCAATTAACCACAGCTGGTGTTTGGTAACATACCAGAAAAGCAGCATTAGAGCAGACCCAGCGGCAGCATCCTCACCTGGTACTAACTCCAGAACACTGTCAGCTTACCGTATCAGTTTCTTGCAAGTAAAAAGGTGCCTGTAATTATCCAACTACCTGGTTTATGACTACCAGGCACCATTCCTGAAACAACAGATGTATGAACACAGTTGTATAAAGGAGACAGTTCAGGAAACTTGGGTATCCAAGAGTCTGCTATGGCTGAAGTAGCTTCTACTGTGTGCAAATCATTTTTCAGCCTTGACAATTGCCTTTTGATATGAAAACATTTCAATTTCTTGACAGTTATTTCACACCTATTTAGCAATCTACCAAATGCTGTGACACGATAAGCAAAGCTTAGCACAACAATTCACCAACACATCAACAACAAAGACTGTGTGCCCTGACAGCACATTAGATGTTTAGCCTGTTATCAGTGTGACACAAGTTTGTTTGGAATCCAAGACAATCTATGTCTTTGATGAACACAGGACACAGACCGTTTCCCGTATTTAAAAGTACTTGAAAACACTACCTTTAATCTTCAGGTACTGAAGCCCACTGTGCAAAGTATATGGCTTTATACTGTGGCATATAGGAAAAAGCAACATCTCTAGCAAGTATTTCTGCAATCCAGTTGACAGAAAAGGGATTAAGTACAGCAGTAAATACTGCCAGTACTTGAGATTCTTCTTCCTCCTCCTGCATTTCCTGCTCAGGGTTATTTGCTCCTCCTGAGTCTTGCTACACAAGATTCGACTTCCAAAGCAAGTTTGGGCAGATCTAATGTAGGCAGGGCAGGGCAAGGCAAAACTGAAATCACTCCATCTTACTGAAAAATAATTCCTAGGCAAGCTTGAATAGCTTCCATGCTAATTCACCCCACATGAACTACCTCTTTCTTCATTAATACTTAATTAAACTAGCAAGTCTTGTGTACATAAGCTAACAGCCTATCTTCCAAAGTTGAGCTAAAAGAGTCCATTTCTCAGAAGGCCAGTTCACTATGACCTAAGATTTACCTGCTCAACTCTTGTGTTACTACACCCGCGATCTCAAAACATGCGTATGACATGCAAAATGCATTTCAATTTCCTGCAGTTCAACTATCTAATCAATATTAATTAGAAACTCATACCTCAAGTTTGCTTCTGCCCACTTGCTGCTCTGCAGCTAGCACTGAACGTACTATCTATCCAGCAAGGCTTATGTGATAGGAGCACCTCATTTCCCAAGCGCCTTAAGAGAACTTATCAGTAACGCACAGGATGAGTTGGCCACGAAATTATCTATTACAGCATTACTATGTTGCATAAAATAAAAGCATGTAATCATGCTAAAATCTACTCCAATTGCTTGTGATGCTGGAAAGAGAAGTTCCCTTTAAGTAAGAAGTCATACAAACATTTAGTCAGAAGTGCAGAACTCAAAGCCCTCAAACTGACAAAACCAACCTATTCCCAGCTATTCTCGAGAGTAGTTTTCTTCCTCATCATCACACATCCCATCCATGCTCTGCCATAAAGGGTAACTGCTACTAAACAGAGAGTATATTCTTCAGGTCCTGACAAATCTCACACCAAACTCTCAGGTGGAGTATCTTCTTAAGCCCTCTGAAGAGAAGTCTGTTTCCTAAAGCCACCATCCTGCTGCTTTTACAGAACCAGGGCATTTCAGATCTCATGTACTGTCTGTGCCATTCACTCCTCCATCATCTTCAGATTGCAGCTTCTACTTGCGAGTTAACTGCATTGTTCACAAAACCAGCATTCTACTGACGGGTAAGTGTCACACACTGGGTTTGAGAGCTTAATCCTAACAGCTCTCCTCCTTCAGAGCACAGTATCATGACTTTGCAAGAAAAAAGGCAGATACTTGCTTGACCGAGTTCTTCAGCACTAAGGGTCTATTGGCAACCAAAAAGGGAAGTCCCCAGTACTCCTCCAGCTCTAAGTTTTAGACCTGCATCACACAAAAGCCTTACAGAGCAGACGGCAGCGACGTTCACACCGAGCCACTTCGACAGCGACTCATTGCCCAATCCCACCCCACCGCGAGCGAAGAGGGCCCCGGCCCCAAGAGCTCCAGTCCTTGGAACACCTCCGCCAGCCCAGGAGCTCCCGGTTCGCAGACACCAACATGGCAGGTGGGACCGGCTCCGGGCCGGAGGCGGCAGCCGGGGCCAAAAGGCACCTCCAAACCCCCGAAGAGACCTCAGAGCCAACTTCTCCCAGTGCTGCCGTACACCCCACACCTCTCCCCCCCCGGCTCTGGGTAATCCGCCTCCCCGCAGTCAAATACCGATAGATAAATCCCACCTACCCACGGCTCGGTCCCCTCGCTTCCCACTCGCTTCCCTGCAAAACCAAAAG
>JAOEHX010013534.1:0-45338 GCA_025448015.1 Bolborhynchus lineola
CTGCACACAATACTCCAAGTGAGGTCTCACAAGAGCAGAGTAGAGGGGCAGGATCACCTCCCTCGACCTGCTGGCCACGCTCCTTTTGATGCAGCCCAGGATATGGTTGGCTTTCTGGGCTGTGAGCAAACACTACCGGCTCGTGTTAAGTTTCTCATCAACCAACACCCCCAAGTCCTCTGCAGGGCTTCTCTGAATCTCTTCTCTGCCCAGCCTGTAGCTGTGCCTGGAATTGCTCCGACCCAGGTGTGATAAGACCTTGCACTTCGTTGAACTTCATGAGTTTGGCATTGGCCACCTCTCAAGCGTGTCAGGGTCCCTCTGACTGACATATTTCTAATTTGCTACTAAGGAAGCTATAATGAAATTCACAAACTCCTTGCCAAAGGCACTGTTCAATACAAACTAATATGCTCCTCAGGAAGAGATTTTGTTTTTTTTTTTTTGTCTATAACTGCACATAATTGGAGTTTCTGCAACAAGCATGTAACTTCTGTTATCTGTGAAGATTTTGGCAGGGGGAATACATCATTTGTTACCTGCACATCTAATAATGTGCAGTGCTGCAGTTCATTTTGTGAGATGCCATGCATAGTGAAGAAAAACTTTATCCTTCTTAAATATTTATGTATTTATTTTTCTTTTTTATTTTTATTGGCATTGCAGAAGATTAGCAGTCTGAAGCAAATAAAAAATAAGGATGCACAATGTGTTGGAAACACATTTATATAAACAGTGAACAGTAGTGAACAACAAAATCCAGTCCCAAGATCCAATGAATAGCTTCATGTTTCAATGACTCTGGGAATGTCAGCAACAAAAAAAGTACATTCTTGTCACCATCCAACCTGGAATATGGGTCTGTGTTTTTATGTTTATGCTTTTAAAATAGTAAAGCAAAATGTCATAAGACTGGGACATGAATAAACATACCATTGATTTTACTGTTGGCCTTTGGGCCAACAGTATGCAGTTTCTTAAACATGCAACTTTACTATGAAATGAGGTTACTTATCTTACTAAATTACGGATGTAACTGCAGACAGGATCATTTAGAGGAAGTAGGTACAGACATAGACCAACACTAAGAACTGCTCAAGTGTTTTACATTGGGAATTAAAAAGATTGCAGTACCCCAAATAATGACTTGCTATGTAAAATCACTGCCTTCATTCCCATTTCTCTTTGTTCTTTCAGATGTTGCTTTTCCTTTTCATTGACTACAAATGTTTCTCAAGTTTTTTCATAAGCTGTGCTTGGGAAATAAATATAGACTATTAAAGCTATATTTATTAAACCAAACAAAAAATCTGAGAGAGCTCTGCCGCTTCACTTTTTATTTTTTTTAAACTTGCTCAGCTTATTCAGTAACACATGAAGATCAGGAAATCAAACATCTTTAACTAAAGAAAACCACTACACAGTGAGGTTTTACTAAGGGAAGTTCTATAAGATTACAAATGCTGAAAGCTTATATATAACTTTTTTCCCGCCTCATTATTAATGGTTATTTTTACATAATTGGATACTATGTATATTTCTGGGACTCCAGAAGGTACATTTTAATCTGAACTCCCAGTTTCATTTCCTGAAAGGGGGGCAGTTATTTTGAGGTTTTCAACCAAACACAATGCTTGAAATCAACTATGTTATTGCAGAAACAGTAGCTACTGGTAAAACCTCTTAGTCAAAGCTCAAATTCAGGGAGCTATTTAGTGATATAAATACCAATAAACTATAAAGTTACAGCCTATTCCTCTGAGATTCTATGCACCAACAGTTAGTCTTAAGTGATTCAATCATGACTAATTATATATTACCACTCCTGATCTTTAACATTTCAATCAACCTTTAGTTGTGCTCTTTATACATAATTTGTTTATATTTTTATGTGATAACTGTGCCAAACTTAATTTCATTAAAATTGACATAGAGCTGGTGGAGGTTTTGCCAATTCGTTTTTATTTTTTAGATACACTGATACAGAAATTAACTGCAGATTTGAATGTTAAGAAGTGCTGAGAGCTTGACATCAAGGCTGTTTGGGCACAGTCTGTTTGAAGGTCATCTGTGGCCAATGCAAAGGCTTCCAGTGATCTTATGATTTTGTTAAAACCCCTATTTTCTTTAATGACAAAGCCTGTTTTAGTTATTCCTCTCTTTTTCTTTTCTTCACATCCTTGTTTCTGCTCTCCAGTTTCTTTTCCTGATTGCCTCTACATAGTTAGCTGTCTTTTATTAGGCTGCTGGGAAGGAAAAAGGGGAAACCAAACAACTCTGCATTCTAAACATGACCAGTTGCGTTGGGCATCTTGGAGTAGTGTGAAGTGCTGAAGTACATGATGTAGCTGAGACCAGCAGTAGGGAACCTGGACCTGTTGCGACTGCTCTTTCTGGATCTGGGAAAATATTGCAGTATGCTTCGCTGGCCTCTGAGACATGCCAATCTCTTTGGAGATAGTTCTGGGATCAGTGTGGGATCTTCACTGTGTGGAGGAGGTATGCTCTTAAGCCATCAAATCTGTGGCTGTGAATTAGACATGCAGAGTCCTCTTACTGTACATGGGAAGAGCTAGACACCAGAGTGACACTAACAGGAGCCACTAATAGAAAGGGGGGTTTGCAAAAACTGGTAACCTGAGAAGTGTTGGTCATCTGATTCTCTGACTAAGGAATCAGATTTAGGCATCTTCTTGATGGTCTAGAGAAAGGTTCCCCTGTCCATGTCAGGGGGGTTGGAACTAGATGATCTTAAGGTCCTTTCCAACCCAAACCATTCTGTGATTTTATGTGGGAGCCCTCAGATAGGGTTGCCCCTCTTGGAGTTACCCTTCTAAAGCATGTCTTTGTTTTTGTGCAGTCTCTGGTCCATGATCTAGAGATCTGAGCTTTCTGTTTCCTCCTTGTGAGCAGCATCTCTTTTAGTTCACCATCCATTTTTATGGCTTCTGTGCAGGTGGTATCCTTTGCTTCCTAAACAGTGTCACAGTTCCACACTTCTTTTGGTGAGACTAATAAATATCAAGTCCTAAATGTGTTTGGAGCATACTGACATATTCAGACTTTGTTGATGAGATTGCTGTTTCTAGTCAGTTAAATGTTGTATGGGGGCCTCTGTACTGTCGGTTTGTGCTACAGCTCTCCACAGCTTTTTAGGGGTGGAAGGGAGGCTTTAAAAACACCAGACAGTAGAAATAGAATGGTTTAGAAATCTGGACATATAGCACTGGCAGGAGACACCTGAACTGCAATTTTCTGTTTGACTTCAAGCATATTTACATTTGTGGGTGCAAAACTGGCTCTTGTCAGTTCTGGATGGAAAAATGCTGAGTGGTCTGGTGTGGTGGCTCTTGGTCCTGGCACCATGACAAGCCTCATAATGCAAGGAACTCTGCTTCTTGAGCTACTTCTGTGCTGTGCTGTCCCTTTCTTCATGAACTTGTGTCTTGGATGTCTGCTAGTTTAAGGATCTCTGCACTGCACTCCATTGCATGATGTAGATGTGCTGCCAGGATTGCCTGTCTGCATCAATCCAGTCCAAGGAGTTGCTTTAAAACACTGAATTCACATCTAGAGCCAAACATTTTGGTTTAGACCCCTTTTAGCATCAACTAAATGTTAACTGTAGTCTGAATGAACAGCTCCCAGCTGTGAAAGTGTTGACTGCAAGATGAACCCTAAGCTAATTCGCTGCAAGTTTCAGGCAGAATCTAAGTTTGGTTGTGGGGAAAAAAAAGAAACAAATAAAAAACGTTTTCAGTTTTCTGGCTGCAAAGATAACATCCCACTAGGGGCTGAGGCCATGCTCCTTAATCCACGTTTATGTACTTGAGGCATCAGCCTTGATTTTCAAATATCTTCTACAACATGTAATCTGCAATGGGAATGACTGGGTACTGAGCTCTTCCAGATGCACACTGCAATACAGATTTCTGTTGATAGGTCAGATCTCCCTTTAACAAAATGGCCTATATTTTTGCTTTTTTTGACTGTGAAATTACAACGCACATGCACTATTTGAACAAGATAAGTACAGGCATAAAATATTTCCAGATGGTTATTGATAGAAACTATTCTGTTAATATTTGGAACAGGAAAACAAAATGCTTTCTACTTGAGAATAACTCACAGTTTCTGAGATTGTTCTAAACCAAGTTTGTTTTGACCTCATGAGCTGGTTAAGCCAAGTGGCTCTCATTTTTGAGTTAGCAATAGATGGGAAATTATTTCCTTGTGTAAAAAAAAAAATGCTGCATCTAGCAAGGGATGCATTTCAAGGTGTTAAAGTACCTTCTGAAAAGCAGTAGTTTGTGCTGGTGCTGTTCTGTATCTCTCAACTGCTACTTTTGTGTGAAGAAAGCTTAGCCCGGTTTGTTTTCTTTTCAGTTTCCTTGTCCAAAGCCCTCTGTGCTGAAGAAATGCAGGAAGCATATTGTGGTACTCAATTTCACACAGTACTTCTGGGGCTTTGTACTGGCCTTTCAAATTATAGTGGAACTGCAGCCATAATTTGTTCTTCATAATTTTTCAGATATTAATACTAGATCATACGTATGTATTTTTGGAAGTAATATGCACTTGGCTGCTGAAGTTGCCTGTTTGTTTTTAGAAATACCAGAGATGGGTGCTAAATGCCACATTATACCAGCCCTTAGGTTTTTTCTTGTGCCTACCTTATTGAGGAAAGAAATAGTTTATAAGCTTTGGATTTAAAACTGTATTTTTTCATGAAGAAAAGACATATCGACACATTATACATAAACGTGAAAAAGTTGCAACACCTTTTAAACAATCTGTATTAAACTTCATCACAGTCTCTATCAGTTTGCTGGGGTGTAAAGTGATAGCAAAATGAATTTTGCTTGAACTGATTTTAGTTCCTGTCTGAAATTCCACTGTGAATTCACTCTCTGAAGCAAGTGAGTGGCTAGAAATGTATGTTTGCAGAGCAAGTGGGAATCTGTTAGAAATTACCTCTAGGTGAGTTGTATGAGCTGCATAATGAAAGGCTTTCAATAGCATAGAACATTTGTTTTTAATATAAAAGTAGTTGGACATGAGGATTGTCTCCCTAAAGCAGTTTTTGGACAGGTGATTTCCTGGCAGTAAAAATGTTTTCTAAATTTTTGTTGAATTAATTTCCAATTCCTGCAAACCAGTTATTCAGAGATATGAAAATCAATTCTGACATTTCCATTTTTAACATTTATCTTAATGCCTATTTTGTAAAAAGAAAAGTAGCAACTTGTGCACAGACATCTCTAAAAACTCTGAAAGTCTGGTATCTTGTTCATGGATGTGGTGAGTAGCCACTGCTTAGGGGAAGGCTTGGAGGAGCGAGACGAATGTGGATTGGCTCTTCCTCTGTGCTAACGATTTCTGACAAGCAGAGAAAGATGGCAGCTACGCTGTTTTTCTGAATAGACACTGGTAGACATAATATTCATGAAGTTTCCTACCTTTCTTAGAACTATGCCAATATTCATCTTCCGTAAAGTTCTGTGACAGTGAGGCTTGCTATGAAGTATGGGTGCTGGGGGATAGGAACGTATTTCCATTTATTATTTATTAGGTTGTCTTGTGCTGAACAGTTAAAGGTTGTTCCCTGTTCACTTTCTCTACACTATTTATGGACTTGTAGACTTCCTTCAAATCCACTCTTCATTAATTTCCTGTCTAATAAATATAAGAGTGTTAATCAGAACAGGAAAATAAAAGAAGTTGCATCGCATGTGTTAGTGTATTGTATGTTTGGGGGAGTAAAATAACTATAAAGTTCTGTGGCCAGCAGTATAGCAAAACCCACACATTTGACCCTGAAATCTATTTGTGTTGTGTCTAGTGCTGAAAATGTTCTTTTCAACATGAAACTTGACTGCAGTTATGTCGTAATTGTGTTACCATAGTTTCTTTAATAATTTAAATCCCATAGAAATGGTTTGAGAGACTAGTAAACACAAAATTGAAAAATTGTCTCCCTTCATGTGGAACAGAATATGTATCAGTGCTGAGGCTGCCTGTTCAGAGTGAAGGCACTTAAAGTCTCCAGTAGTTAAGTAACCTACTAGATTTCACTGGATAAAAATCATAGGTCAGAGGCAAACATTCCGTAATTGCCCCCCAAAGGTCAGTGAGTTAAAAAGACCAAACGAAAACCATTTGTTTTTAAGTCCTGCAGGGACTTACCACTAAAAACATTAGCTCAGTCTTGCTCAGACCTGAACTAACTTACCTGGAAATGTTGGAAAATTAAGCATAGTGAAAAGGGTTGTTTTTACCCAGGAAACCTATGTGACAGAAAGGATTGTATTTTCTCTTACTGCACTTTAATATCTTATGCTGGTGACTTAAGTTGTGTTGTGCCCTGTTAACAAATATGTTAAGAATCTAGCAGGATTTCTTGCCCACCAATCTCTTTCTGTTGGTGAACACAAAACTACACAAAGGCACAGACTTTCAGGCTTGCTTTTCATATTACAACATGCTCTATTAAGATGTTGTGGCTCAGAATCTGAATCTTAAATCTTCTATGTCAACCTTGAGAGCCAGAACTGTGGTCTAGGTCACTGGCCTGACATTCCTAGAGTGACAGAGTTTAAACTCTGAAATTAAAGCTTTGGGTGATATAGAGACCTTTATTTATCAAGGCAAATCAATAAAGGTGGGTTAAATTGATCACTTAGACATAGCATGCCCTGTGTTCTTCTACAATTAGTTCTTCAGCTAGAGTCCTCTGGAGAATCAAAATGGAGTTCCAGGTGCTGAGAAACTTTAAGCAAATTAGAGGGATATTTACATTTGTAATCAAATAATGGCTTTTTAAAATCTGATAAAATTTGTCTCAGATAATTTCGAAACACAAAATCTTTTCCAATTTATTTGCAAGGCTGGCTCTTGCAAAGGATCCATTACCACTGTAGACCTGATACACATAATATCAAGCCCAAAGAAGAGAGAAATGTGATTTTCAAGTGTATTTGCCTCCAAAATTCTTTCCAGAAAAACTGAAAAAAGGCGCCCAGCTTCTTGAGTCTATCAAACATCGACTGTTCCACCAGCTAGTCTAGAGGGTTCAGTGCTGGCTGTGTGTTGAGATCGCCAAAATATTTAACACTTACTAGAGAGATGCTGTTTTATTTTGTTGTATGAATCAGTGTCAGTACAATACTATTTTGAATCCTCACGCAGAAAAGCATAAGAATAGCATAGCAGATGGGATTCTCAGGAGATGTGCTTAACAACTTGTAGTCAAATAATAATATGTAATTCCAGTTATCTCTGCCAATATACATAAATATAAAACAATATTCTAATATTGCTTATTCCCTTTCTTTAGCTCAACAGCTCCCCATTTCAATCCACTCTTCAACCACACAAGCTGGCATAGTGGCAGGCTCTGGAATATTTTACTACACGTCCACAACAGCTGTTTTGATAGACTTTGATACTTCAACTTTAAACATAGGTAGTGATGTTGCCAAAGTGGTTAGAACACAGGAATGGTATGCATCTCCAAGTCATTGAATCCAGTCCTCGGCTTCTTCAACAGTAATATAATCTAATTGTATCTGAATTGAAGAGATTTTGTTTAATCCTGCTTTCTGCATTAGGAAGATGTGCTGTCAGCTCACTCCTTAGAGGTAAAAAGCTTCTGTCTTCCCCTGATCTTTCTGCTACCTGTCCCTGAGCTCTGTATCATTCAGTTCTTTCTTTACATCATTCTGATATCTTTTTGCCTAGGCAAAAATTTTTCTAACATATTGGTACAATTGTTAGAAAAACGTACAATTCATTGGTACGTTTCTCTCTTACCTCTTTGTATACTGAGTTCATTAATGAAAATATGAAAATAGGATTGATATTCTGAGAATTCTGTTGGTGGTCTTCTAACCCTATATATCTTCATCACTACTTCTTACCTTAATTTTAATAACTTCTTTTTCCCTCTCTTCCTTAGTTATTGTATTAATCACTCTGTTTTCCTGATAAATTAATAATTATTTAATCTAATCTAATTAATAATCTCATCTCTGTGGATTCAGCAGGCATCTTTCTGATTCATAATTAATTATTAACCATTAATTATGAAATATTAATTGATCTACACAATCTCAGATGGGATATGAATACCTTATCAAAGGAAGTCAACTTATCAAACAAAGCTTTCAGAGAAGGATGATGTCATCCAGTTTCAATAGATACTTGCTACCTTCTGTTCATCTAGTGCAATCAAAAACAGCTCCTTTAGATCACTTCAGTCCAGACTTTCCCAGTTATGGACAAGCAAGGGACAATGGAGGTGTGAAAAGACTCTATAAAACTGAAGACATAAAGAGGAATCCCCCTGATTTGTGTTTTATTTAGGAATTGCAAACATGATTTTTCCCTGTTTTTTTTTTTTTCATAGTTATTTCATGGACATTTAAAGAGCTATTATTTTGGTCTTACAAGGTAGAGTCCATTCAACTAGAAATCTTCATGTATTTTGCTCATTAAGGTGATACAGTCAGTATAATTTTGTCCTCTCTAATTTCTTCAGTTTGAAGACGTATCTTCCCAAGTGGAAGCATGTCACTCCTGAAGGCATCAAAGGCATTGGATGTTTTCTCACTTACCTTTTAATAAGGATGGTGTTCCTTAGTTTTGGCCTTTCCATTCCCAAAGTGCCTGTTTTTGACTTCCCCACAATTACTATCCTCACATAAAATAATTGGTTTCAGTTGTACTGAGCCCACCTTATACATGAAAAAACTTCCTGGCTACTGTAAATCTTCATTACCAAGGCTAATTCCCTTATAAGTATGGAGCTTCTGTTTGGATTAGCACTGAAAAACTATTAAACCCACTTACATTTATTCATTCTCTCAGATTCTATATTCGCATATAGGAGGCAGCTTTGGAAGGCTGTGACTATTTTGATACCCTGTTATTATATTGTTTTGATCCCTCATGTACTTCAGTGCTTAACCTCATTATTATTTATGTCAAAACCAGTAAATTAACAGCTTTGCGTTCATGCTTTTAGGACAGCCTTTACAGTCTGACAGCTTAGTCGGTATTCATGATTTCCTTCTACAGAACATTTACTCAAGTGCTTATTGAAGGGAAATTCATGGTAAGTTAGCCACGAAAATAAATGTAATGATAATGGCATAATATCTTTTGAGTTAAGATTTCTGAACATGTAGGTTTAATACTCTCAGGTGTTGAATCCCTTAACTCCCATAACTTAAGGGAGATTTAAGACTCAGCATTCCAAAGAAGAGTTCAGCACTCTGCAGAACTGGAGCCTCAGTAAGCATTGTTTGAAACGACTGCTACTGCTGAACCCGTGACACTTGGGCAATTTATTCTCTCACTTTTTGTTTTCTTTATTGTCTTCTGATTTGGATTACCTCACATTGCACTCTAATTCTAGGTAAGTGCCTGTGTGTCTCAGAATATGTCTCCAGTAAATACATCTACCGACATAACCACATCAGCTAAGACTCTGAAATTGTGTAATCTTTGAGGTCAGCTGGAACTGCTAGTGTAAATGTTTTTACAACACAGAAGTCAGTTAAAATTCAGAGATATGTGGGGTTTGTGTTACGATACAAAGCATAGCTTTCTTGGCACAGCTACAGTCATGCTGGATATGCTCTGTTGATATAGGGTATTGTTATAATTCCTCACCTGTAAAATGCAGTGCAGACATTGCTCTGACGGTTCTGCCCAAATCAAATAGGCTGTCTCCATAATCTGATTCTTCAGTCAAAACAGATGGTCCAGACAGTCATACAAGCCTGAGCCTGTGAAATATCCAATTCTTTTGTAGTGTGGAGACTGCAAATATTTACTTCACTTCCTAGCAGGAATGCTAAGTAGAATCCATAAAATTGTTGATACTGGAGTAAGAGACCACAGTGATTTACTAGTATGGGCTGTGGCCAAGCACGTTAATTAGTACCAGAAGATATGCAAGCTTCTAGGCCTATTGGGGCTGTGGTTTTGCAAAGGTCCCTATTCAGTGCTGAGCTTCATTACACCTTGGTGATCAGCATCTGTAAAAGTGAAATCTCTGTTAAATTAATATTAATGTGTGAATAATGATCTTTTGGTAATGAAAATGACATTTCCATGTATTCTGTAGCAAAGTGAGGGTATATAGCTCAGCAGCTAAAGAACTAGTTAGACCTCTCTAAGCCTCCAGACAGTTCTCTTCACCAATGCACTAGTGAGCTGCTCATTTCTTAGCTCAGTTTATTTCCCGTTAATGCTTTCTTGTGAGCCAAGCTCTGGTAAGTCTGAATATTAAACCAGTTATTGACGTGCTTATATTGTATAATTACTTTGGCATAGGCACTTGAAACTTTTGGTAACAACTTCTTTCATAGCAGTATCTTTGAAAGTAATTCCATATGCGATTGGATCTTATGTGTGATTTCTTAATCATCCTAAAATATAAAATGTAAAACATTACGCTCTTATCTTACTAAATATTTATTAATTGGATGCTGGAGAGGGACTCTTTATCAGAGACTGTAGCAATATGACAAAGGGTGATGGGTTTAAACTGAAACGGGAGAAATTCAGGTTAGATACAAGGAAGAAGTTCTTCCCTGTGGGGGTGCTGAGGCATTGGCAAAGAGTCCCCAGAGAAGTGGTAAGTGCTCCATCACTGGCAGTGTTCAAGGCCAGGCTGGACAGGGGTTGAAGCAACCTGGTCTAGTGTGAGGTGTCCCTGCCCATGGCAGGGGTTTAGAGCTGGATGATCTTGAGTTCCTTTCCAACCCAAGCCATTCTGTGATTCTATGAATTGTTTTACATACACATATGAAAATATTTTTGAAGGTCTGTAGGATTTTTTGTCTGTTAAACTCAGTGAGAGCAAAGGGTATGGTTACTTTCCTACCCTGGACACTCCAGCATGGTGAATATGGCAATGTTCAAGGCCAGGTTGGACAGAGCCTTGGGTGACATGCTTTAATGGAAGGTGTCCCTACCCATGGCAGGGGGGTTGGAACTAGATGATTTTAAGGTCCTTTCCAACCCTAACTATTCTATGATTCTATGATAATGTCATGAAATGGGTTGTAGAGGTTTTCAGCAGATGATCCCAACACATGTAATGAACAGGGATCCCCCACCACCTGAGTGCCTGCTGTGTGTGTGTGTTGTCTGAATCCTCATCAGAGCCGTTCCTGAGTAATTCAGTGTCCACTGCATTTTATAATCTTCTCTGTGTTTATTTAGATTCTGTGCATAACACTGGCAGTAATATTTAGTTGCTTCTTCTGCCTCCATTTCTAATGTATTCCAGTCTGACCTTTTAGAACAAGCACCATAAATGTGCTTTGGAATAGCACCTCACCATCTCCGTTTCTGATGCACCAGCACACCAAGTTTGCCTGAAAAACACTTGTCATGTGGAGCTTGAAAGGTTAGTGGCTGAGGTTAAAGTATTTGTTAAGGATTATACTGTTGAAAACTGCTGGCAAATACCTTTGCTTTAAGAGGTCCTCAGGAGCTGGTCAAGGTTCTTAAATTCCAGTTACATGTTGTGTTTTCACTGACACCTCATTAAGGTGAAATAGAGGGACATAGTTGATACTTTTGCACATTTGGTGTTAAAGGCTCTGTAAAACTGACTGCTGCAAGGGTGTGTTGACTTATGTAAAGAAAGACTCACATAATGCAGAATATACAGGAAATGGGATTACTGGTCTATTGGCAACTAAATACTGATGGACTTGTGATGGAAAAATCTCTGAGATTATTTCATTTGGCATGATGCAGAGTGTAACATAGGAGGCAAATAGACAATGGCAGTGTTCCAGAGGTGCAAATTTAAGAAGCCTGTATATCATAACGATGAAATTAACTGAATGAACCATTCTGTACAAGTAATGCTTTCCATAGTGTTATGAAACTATTAAAAGCTGTCAGTGAATAGAAAATGTGGTGCTGCCATGATCGTCCTTTGTCAGTGTTTACCACTTCTCTTTGCTTTTTTTCAATTTTGTGGGATTTTTTAGCCTGATCTTCGCTTGTCCTTCATTGCTGAATCCATTGTAGTCTATGGGATAAATATGTGAACGATGCCATTGGAGAGGTCTGTATGAGTAAATAGAATTGAGACATGGCACCAGCTTAAGCACTGGCCTAAGGCCCTGCTTAGTTGTTAACACAATTCCTGGCATGGCTTTTGGCCATGCCATTTAGATTTCTCCTAGGTAATGCATGAATGTAATGTGGGCCAGCAGAGTTTTTTTTTCAGTAGACAGTTTGGATGCAGCCAGTCTGTCTTGGAAGAGAAGAGAAACATGCATATGAGCCAGACCACAGTGTTTAGTCTCAGAAACAATGTTCTTTAGTTGATTTCAGTTGTTTGCACATATGCAGCCCCTGGTTCCAAGTTAAAATCAGACAGATAGTTGGCTATTTTTCCAGTGGCTCTTTCCTCTCTTCTTAATTGCTTTAATCTGTAGATGGAGACCTTGTCTTTTAAAGTTAGTGGTAGGAGAAGAAAGAGGAGACCAGGTTTACAGAAGAATTGATATACACTCCTCTCATCTATCTTTGTGGGAAGTTCCAGGAAGAAGATATGAAATAATGTATGGATTATGGAGGATGATAGGTTAATATGGTACTCCAGATTGGAAGAGAACTCAGGTTCCAGCCAAGCAGGATCACATGAGATCAGACCAGGTTGC
Organism: Bolborhynchus lineola; assembly: GCA_025448015.1. Classification (NCBI taxonomy): domain Eukaryota; kingdom Metazoa; phylum Chordata; class Aves; order Psittaciformes; family Psittacidae; genus Bolborhynchus; species Bolborhynchus lineola. Next base: position 12,696 of record JAOEHX010013534.1, read on the forward strand.
TTAGCGCTTTATCCAGTGAGGTCTTTAAGATCACCAGGAATGGAGATTGCATAGCCTCTGTGGGCAGCCTGCTTTGTTGCTTGACTGTCGTCATGGTGAAAAAGATTCTTTTTATATCCAGTCTAAAATGCTCATGTTTCAATTAAAAATCATTTTCTCTCATCTTTGCAGCATGTACCACTGTGAAGAACCTGTCTCTGTCTCCCTGTGAGTACAGGGGCCTGACAGTAGATCTCCCACAAAGCCATCTCTTCTCCAGGCTGGAAAAGATCCAAGGCTCTGCTCCCAGCGTGTGAGCTCCAGCCCCTGACCAGCTGAGTGGCGTGTGATGAAGTCATCCCAGTTTATCAATCTCTTTCTTGCACAGGAGAATCCAAAACAAGACACAATACGTTATGCCATCTAATGAGTGCCAAATAGACTGAAAGAAATGTTATCCTTAATCTACTCTGCTCCTCGTAATGGAAGGTAAAGCCCAGGGTGCTGTTGCCTTATTTTGCTGCCAGGGTGCACTGTGGGCTCATGTTAAGCTCACACGGTGAGTTTAGGACTCCCAGAGCCTTTCCTGCAGGACTGCTCTCCAGTCAGAAACCTTGAAGAGGTGGAGTTTTTTTTGCATCTGTCCTTGTTGAAGAGGCCTTGAGGCCCATTCCTACCCTCAGTTTAGGTCACACTAAAGGCAGGCCTGACCTTAAGTATACTGACTGCCCAATTCAGTGTCTTCTGTAAACGTGATGACAGTACACTCCATCATCTCCTCCAGTCATCTGTAAAGACACTAAACATGATACCTACCAGGACAGAGCCCTGTGGTCCTTCACTTCTCACTGTCCTCCAGTTAGAGTATGACCCATTAGACACTGTCCTATGAGTCCTTTCATCTCAAAGGTAGTACAAAATCTCTGTGTAGAGGAAACTAACTTTTTGTATAACTGCAGGGTTTCTGGGAGACCTTTTCTGGTTCAGTTCAAAAAGTTTAGGTGAATAGATAAATGTTAATCCCTCATGCCTTTCCCATGACAGATGGAAGTCATCAGAACTGCGCAACTATATAGACCTATCATGAAACTGTTCTGCTTGAATGAGACTTGATTCTGAATAATCACTGATCACATTGGATGGTCTCTAGTGAAAATTGTTGCTTCATAAGGTCTTAAATTTTTGCTGCTTACCTTAAGGTGGAATGTAGAAACTGAAATTTCATCCAGCTTTGGAAATAGTTTTTGTTTGTAGCTAAGGATGTTTCAGAGAAATGGTTGCATTTCTTTAGTCATTGGCATAAATTATGCTGTTCTCTTCAATTTTTGCTCACCTTTAGGACTTCTGTTTTAGAATTCGTATGCTTCAGAAGTCTTAATTCCAGTCTTTCTTACAAAATATTCTGTGACAAAAACAAGAATACTTTTTATTTCAGCATGCATGTAATTTTTCACTTACTGCAGCAATGGCTCTGTTCTCCCTTTTAATGATTATCAGAGAGTCTGTTAACAAACAGATCCATCTGCTCCTTGAGATGAATGGCTTGATAACAGCAATTCAATTTGAAATCAGGGCTTTTGTACAGTGTTTACCTTATTAATGTTTAGTCCCACTTGTTGATATAAGTTATGTAATTGAAGCAATCTATGTGTTCTTTGCGTAATCTTTTATGAGAATGCTATGATGATCACATATTGCATGCACAAACCCAGAACTGTTATTAAACTGTAGTACTTTGAGACCTGATGCTGAACTGGCACATGTTTTGCAGCTGTCCGTGATAGCAAAACCATACAGAACTTTTTGAAAGTATATACATTGATTGCTACTTTCCCCCTTTCTAAATATTGTTAAGAGTTTTGATTTCCATCTGTGAGTAATGATTCATGCAACTTCTTGTTGGGAGTTGGAGGAAGCTCATTAGCTGTTCAGAAAGCAGTGCTTAGTATTATAGGGGATAACAATATAGTATTAGTATAACTTTCTAAATCTTTAGCTATCTCTTGGCTATCTCTTCATATGCACATGAATGCTGTATGCAGAAAGAAGAATAAGAGGAACATATTTGTGTTCAAGAAAGGTGGATTAGCACTGGGAAAGGTGAGAAAAAAAATCACTAGGACAAAATGAAGAGCACACCATAAGCAAGGAGGCTGAAGTGTTGCGTTAACCTAAAATAAAAGGAAGAGATTAGAGATTGTCTATCCGCATATACGCATATAATATATAGATTTTAAACAACAGGAAAGCTGAAGAAAAGATTAATGACAGTGCTTGAGCTTGAGCAACTACATTACTCTTGGATCTCAATACACATTATTTCTGGAAGTGTAAGGTGTTCCAGTCATGGAACTCATGTTTCATAAAACAAAACTTCAAAATAGAGCTTTCCATATTTATATGACATAGTTATATGTGAAGTTGAGGAGCTAGACTATTTGCCTTTTCATATCCTTACACTTGAAAGTTATAAAGTCAAGAATGTGAAGGGCAGAAAAGGAACAGCCATATTACCAGGGAACAAATAATATAATTTCATTCTGTGTCTGAAGCACACATAGAATGCGGGAGAAAATATGAGGGGAAAAAAGGCAGTAGATTATCTCATTTTCAAAGATAGTGTCATTGTGTATACAGATGAGGCGGCCTGGTTAAGTTTGCTCAGGCAACTGTAAATCTTCCTTTGCAGAACAATAGCTACTTTTCCTGTGTGCTTAAACTTTATCCCCAACTGTGAAATGAAAGAAGGCAATAAGCATGGTAAGAGAAGAGACGGGTACAAGCTTCTTAGACTGGGAGGTATTTGAAGAGCTTGGCATAACTCAGGTTTCCCTACTCCCACTTCTACCTTGCCTTCAGAAGAGGTAGCTCGAGGTGGCAAAACTGGAGAAGTAGTGAGGGCACCAAGCACCTGTTTAAAATAGTCATGTTGTAAACCATTTGTGTTTTTTATGGTCCTGAAAGTGAGAGAAGAGGAAATGATCACAGACATATGTATTAGGAACATCACTGGAGAAAAGGAAAGGCATTTTCTAAAACCTCACAAACAAGGAGTGCAAATGGATGTTATGAAAGTGTGCAAAGAGTAGAAGAATAGCAGGCAACATGTATTTTGGAAGTGTACTACCAGTCACATTTCTAATCACAAAAAAATGTTTTCAAATAAAATTTGTGCCACTAAGTGACAAATTTTAGGTTAGTTTACATTCAAGAATGATAATGGAATATGCATTATAATGGATAACAAAGATTTTCAAAGGCACAAAAGGAACCTACTCCATTTCCACTTCCTCAAAAGAGAATTTAGTGTTCAAATCCCTGAGAGGGACTAAAAACCTAAGTTTGTTTTGATCTTGCATAAGCTGATCTATTTTGGACATTTTGTTTCTACCTTTTTAACTTTACTTTTTAAAACTGAGTAAAGTTAACAAAGTTAACAATAGGACAACACTGTATTGTTTTCCTATTGATTTTCTCCTTTTCTGTTGCTCTTCCCTCTCTCCCTTTTTGATTGCATATCTTATACTACCAAGAGTAAGTAGATTTCTGGGCAGTATTTACTGGTGGAACTATCCGCTGTGGATGTTTTTTAATATGCATTACATTCTTGGTGACCTGTCAGCTGATAAGTATTGCTTGAGATCAAAAGGTGTCTGATTAAAAAAAAGTCTAGTAAGTGACACAGTGCCCTTGACTGTGGGTTAATGATGCTGTCTAATCCTTGTCAGTGAAGGCAGTCATAAGGATTTGTAAGAGATGCAGTGGCTGGCCAAGAATGAAGGCCACAACAAAAATGTAGGTAGAAATGCCCGAAAGAGAAATTGTGTTTCTGTCATGGGAAAAGAAACCATTTTTTCAGGAGAAAATTAAATAAATCTTTCTTAGCGTCCTGAGAGAGCTTCTAAGACATTTTATTTAGAAAAATACAACAGATCTTTTTGGTTTCCAAGTGTAACAAAAATTAATTATAGGAAGAACATTATGTTATCTGAAAGAATCTTGATGGGTATATGATGTAAAATTATGAATATGTATTTAGCTGTTCCATTCCTGTTATTGTTGTAGAACATACAGGGTTCAGCTTGAACCATGTGAATCCTGTGGCATAACATTTCTCTTTGTTCTCTACATGGAGTAATTTGACATGTCATCCATTGCTGCAAACTATGGCTGAGTCACCTAACAGCATGGGCCAGCTCCCTCTCTGTAGTAACTCTACTGAAACTAATACAATTAACTGCTAGGTGAGCTTTTCTATTGTGTGTAGCCCATACAATTACTTCACTTGATGATAAGAACTTAATTAACTGACTGAATTTTCAGCATAGTTTCTCTTTCACTTCAAATAGCTTTTCTGCTGATTGGTAACATATGTGAACATTGGACGTGTATTGCCAAGCTCTGTCTTTCTCCTCTTTCTTGCATGTTATCCCTTTAAATGTCTAAAGCACAAAGCATACATCATTGCATGTAGCATGACCTCTTTGTCCTTTTATTCCCTTCATCACACCATCATTTTGGTACATTTGGTACATTCTGTCCTCCAACACAGAAACGTGAGGCATAAAGCGTTTCCTTTAGCCTAGATGGGAGAACAAGTAATAACCATTATCATTAAGGGGATTTCAACATATGGCTTGAGGTTTCCCCAGAGATACTGTAGAAATTTAATTGAGGTCATGATTAATTTTGATCCTTTCCTTCAGCTGAAACCTTGAGCTGTAACAACTGTCTTCTCTTTGAAATGCCTGGTTTCTGCAGATGTCTGTATTTTAACTGTCTTTTAATTCATTCATTTTTTTCCCTAGTGAAAAAAGTATGAATTGGAGGGAATGGGACCATATAATCTGTAGAAATAAATACATAAAATTTCTGAGCTCATATCAGGACTGTGTGGCATCCTGGGTCATCAGCAGTTAGAGGGCTGTATTTAGCTGCAGTGATTTGAAACTTTACCATTCTGGTAAAGACATAGCTGCCTTCTTGGCAGAAGAGGGAGAATGGGCCATTTGCCTGCACTTCAACCAGTTGAGACCACAGTTCAGCACTTCACATTGCTGATGGGCACTGATGGGCTGGGAAGTGCCCTGGGGATGCTAAGCTGCAGTCACATCTTCTTCTGCTTCTGTCAGAGAGAATTCCGAGTAGTGTGGTTAGAAGCAAGAACTGCTAAGTACATTTGCAATAGTAAAGAAAAAGGAGTATTCTTAATCTCGGTTGCCAGATCTGAGTTAGCTAACTCAAGTAAGAATAGCAGAGTAGATAATAAAAGTAGAAGTTCCAAATTTTTTAGGGATGTGAAAGAAAGTCGGCTGCTACCTGAAATTAAAACCAAGTTGACAGGTTTTTTATCACTTTTTTAGCAATTACTAGTTTAGTGTGGTTAATCAGAGACTGAGATCTACTTAGGTTAAGACAGAAGGTTTTGTTTTGCTTTGTTTCAGTGTACACATACATGTAAAGAATTGAATTTGCTTTGTGATAAAGAAAATTTTTGTCTGACTAACATTGTGTATCTCTTGGGGTAGAAAATACGTTACTGGAAAAAGCTCTCTAAACTAGCAGATAAAGAAAAGCTCATAGTGGAAAGCTGAAGCAAAACAATTCAAATTAGCAGTATGATTTCAGGGGAAAGGTGTAACTAATTACTGAAACAAAATGCTGTGAGAACTGACAGATTTTCAGTTTTATGTCTTCAAATCAAAAGTAGATATTTTCTTGGGAGATGTATTTTAGTGCAACAAAACCTATGTTTTAGTCAAGTGTGAATTATGAACAAGCATTTTCAGTGAAAATAAGCTAATTGGATAAAATTTAAATGCCAAGTACATAGAGGAAGTCACAGCAGATGATCTAATGGTTTATTCTGACATCAGCATCTCTATGTGTCTGAAAATACTTAAAAAATGGACCAAGGCAGTGAGAAACTACAGCATTTACACTTTTATGAATAAACACCTATGTTTATGGTATTATCCACTGTATGAAGTATGTGCAGCTGGTCTACTTCTAATCTCATTTACACCCATTAAATGAACCTTATTTACCCTCTGGTGAAACCAGAAGAAACCCTGTTATTCCCTGCTGATTTTAGTAAGCATCTTCTACCCTACTGATGTTAAGGATAAAATATTGCATATTAAATAGTCAGGGGGCATTTGGTACTAGTGGTTTTCAAGAAACACTTCCAGGAAGTTATTTTCAGCAAAAAATATTAGAGTTTACATGCCGTGAAGCAGGCAGAGCAATCAATACTTAGACATGCTGGCTGGAGCTCATTTTTGGTTTATGGGTACTTTGCTGTCATAAGTCTCCAGCTTATCCAGGATTACACTTATCAGTGATGCCACCACACCAGTGTTTCATTTTCAGCATTGCAGGGTTTTTGGAGTTGAGGTTTTCTGTTTGATTTTACAAAAGGCGTATTTCAGCTGATTTCATCCAGTGTACCATACAGACTGATGATACTGCCTGGCAAGGCATATGGCTGGCTCCTAGATGTGCTCTCTCATCTCCTGCAGTGACATTGTTGTCATGAAGAAAACATCCCTCAGTGGGCAGAGCCTTCTAGTTTGAGTTCCAGGCTGCCACTGGTGGATATGTAAGAGCTATATTAGTTCTGTCTTGGATCCCAGCTTGTGACAGTGCAGGATACAGATGCTCTTGCTTGTAAAGTGTAACTGCAACCTTTGCAGTATACTGTACAGCTGTATTTACTGTATACCACACAGGCTCAAACATGTAGTACGTTATTCTTTATTTACAAATAATAACAAGTGTGGTCATTTACTATTTCTAATGGAAGAGTTTGCTTCTTTCTCCTTGCTTCACTCTTAATTGGGTTAGGTGTGGTACTAAACCTGATGCTTTTAATGATTTCTAACCTATTTCTGTCATGTTTTCCAGGCTGAAGCACATAATATTTAACCATTCCAGAAACAAATCTATCCTGATATTACACAAATTTCTCCAAATGACTGTCATATTTTCTTAGATTCTTTCTTAAAATTCGGCATTTTATTCTTATAGTCTGTTGCTTTGTTAACTTATTCTAAAGTTTGTGAATAAAGGACATGAAAGGCCATGATTATGTCTGATGTATCATAAAGTTATATAAAGAGAAGCAGAAGTAATGGAGGGACTCTTCATTAGGGACTGTAGTGAGAGGACAAGGAGTAATGGGTTTAAACTTAAACAGGAGAAGTTTAGATTGGATATGAGGAAGAAATTTTTTACTGTAAGGGTGGTGAGGCACTGGAATGGGATGCCCAGTGAAGTTGTGAATGCTCCATTGCTGGCGGTGTTTGACATAGCCTTGGATGATATAGTTTAGTGTGAGGTGTCCCTGCCCACAGCAGGGGGGTTGGAACTAGACGATCTTAAGTTCCTTTCCAACCCTAACTATTCTATGATTCTATTCTATGATTCTACAAAGTAGATATGAGTTTGCAAAAGTGTGAGCCATGCATCAGGCCAGCATAGGACACTGCTGTAGATAAACATGATGTGATCACAGATGTTGGGAAGCACTTGCAAGGGAGCTCTGGTCAATGAAAGCTGTGGAAGTATGCATGCTGTGGTTTTGTGCCTTTGTCTGTTCAAGCTATAAACAGTATCTTGTCCAACTGCAGTCTACCTTCTAACTCAGTCTAAAACCTTTCTCGGTTTTCTTAGCTCTGTGCTTGAAAGGAAAAGATAAACATGATGACATGTTTTTAAACCCGGTGAATTAGACTAGGAAGGAATTGTACTAGTTTTGAGCAAAGATATTCTGGTGGTGGGACATCAGGTAAATATTTCAACCTTCTTACTTCAGTTTACCTATATGTAAAGTACCAGTACTCTCTAGAACTGCAGTTTTGAGGTTGTTTTTGAATGCAATTTTATATGATAAGGTTATTTCTTGTCTACAGTGGATAGGTTGCACATAAATGAAAAATGCTAAGTGGGATTTATCTAACCTGGGAGACTGATCTACTGGGGCAGTGGATGATAGTATCTTCCAAGCATTGTCATTGTGAATCTTCCAAAAGCTTGTACAGCCAATGAAAATTGTGGGCTTGCTACTAGCGTGTACTGAAATGTTGCATCATTTTGTATGACCATAAAGCAAACTTCAAGAGCAATCCCTTTTTTTCTCCTTGAATAGGGTCAAGCAGCAACTGAGGTGTGTGTTCACATCTTCATACTACCACATATTATAGTCCACATCATCGTATAACTTAGTAATGAACTTCTTTTTTAGACAGAAGAGGGATATGTTTCTTGACCAAAGTTGTTTTGTTTTGGAACTACTTCAAGGGCAGTCTTGTATTGGTTGAGGAGGATTTCATTATGTCTGTTTTGTAAAGCTAATTAAAGCTTTTCACAAATAGTAGTCCCAGCTCTAAACTAGTCAGCCTCCCAAAACAAAAAAATGCATTTTTTTGAAAGCAGTAATTGCCATAATGTTATTTCATTTAAGTGTCTGTTTTCTGACACTGTGCTGCACCAAATTTTAAAGCTAGAGACTTTTTCTCTGAAAGAACCAGCAGTTTTGGAGTGACTGGTTTTGTGACAGAATGATACAAAATGTCTTTCAAATCTTGCTAAGTTTTCTGGCCTGCTGGAACTGTTCAGACCAGTTGACATGCTAGTGATCAGTGAACTGACTCAGCTGCTTTGTCAGCTGATGCAATCAGTCTTCACCAATGAGCTTCAATCAAGATGAGAATTGCAGTACTGGGAAAAAAAGAAAACCCAAACTATTTTCAGGTTATTTCAGCAATCGGCTACAATGAGTGAAAGGGTTTAAAATGTCTATTCCTGCTTCTTCACACACTGCAATCTCACGGTAGGGCTTAATGAATAGATGTGAAAACACTGTTACTTGTTGTATGAGTGAGTTTGGACAGGCTGCCAAAAAATTTTGGCAGAAAAACGCCTTAGTCTTTTGTACAGGTCAAGAGTCAGTTCTAGTGAGCATTGCAGCACATTGCAAAAAGCTGCTGTCCTCTAAAATTTCTCTTGAATGCTCCTGTTGCCGTAGACATTTTAATGGTCTGAATAAGTGAATAATGGCATAATAATTACCTCTTATGTAAGGTATTTCAGCCAGAGATTTCAAAGTCACGGTTATGTCAGAACCCAAGTACATTAAGCCCCAGTGTGGATTCTTTCTTTGAGAAGTAAAGTAGGCTGAAATTGCCAGGCTTAAACTAAGAAGGATTTAACTGCAGAGAATCAAGGCCACTTTATTTCTCTATGAGAGCACTGAGAGAAGAAAGCAATGCACTTTAGCTTGTGCTCCTAAATTGCATACCTAGAGTGAACATATTTTAACACTCCTGTATGCCTTGTGGAACAAAGAAATCAAGTAGTATCTCAAAGTAGGGAGACTGCGAATAATTCTGTAATGTTTTATGTAAGCAGTTTGCACTCAGTTTTGGTAGATATTATTTTTTAGATTTTATTTTTTTACAGGAGTTATGTAGGTTGAGAACCATTGATTTTAGTGCTGTAACAGCAGTCGGTTCACAGGACTTAATTAAGCAGTTATGAATGCTTTTGTAGAATCAGAAACACTGTGATATTAATGAGATAGTATTGAAATATCCTATTAATGAGCGAGTGAAACAGAGTGGGATACTCAGTATTTGAAATCAAAAGTTTCTGGGAAAGTCAACAGGTGTTTTCTCATTCACCAGTGCTGCTTGCTTTTGTTCAACTTAATAAATTAAAAGGAGCAATGATTTTATAGTACATAGAATCATAGAATGGTTCAGGTTGGAAATGACCTCAAGATCATCAAGTTCCAACCCCCCTGCCATGGGCAGGGACACCTCACACTAAACCATGTCACCCAAGGCTCCGTCCAGCCCGGCCTTGAACACCGCCAGGGATGGAGCATTCACAACTTCCTTGGGTAACTCTTTCCAGAGCCTTACCACCCATACGGTAAAGAAATTCTTCCTTAAATCTAACCTAAACTTCCCATGGTTAAGTCTAAACCCATTCCCCCGTGTCCTGTCACTACAGTCCCTAACAAAGAGTCTCAGCCCAGCATCTTTACAGGCCCCCTTCAGATACTGGAACGCTGCTATGAGGTCTCCATGCAGCCTTCTCTTCTCCAGGCTGAACAGCCCCAACAACAGCCCTCAACCTGTAAAATATACTAATTAAAATAAATAACTAAAGTATTGGAGAAAGACTCTCTAAGCTTTAATGCCAAGTGCCAGCATCAAAACAGTGCTTCAAATTGCATAATGAGCATATGCATAATCCATGAAAAGTAGGTAAGAATTCATCTCTCATCTCCATATCTTATTTCTATTTCTCTTTTTCCTTCCAATAGCAAAAATGAGTCAAGTGCAACAAACTGAACAGTGCCTCATTCTTCACTCTTAGGAGACTGAGCTTACAACCAAGAACTTGCTAATGCAATATATAGAAATTTAATTATCTCCAGAATGCAAGAATCTCTGAATGTCAAACATGCCTTGTGTAAGAGAAATGTATTTTTGAAGAAAACATGTTGTTTCTGTGAATACAGGATTAGCCAGGATTCTCCCAGATACTCCTGCAGGACGCAGCTTATCTCAGCTTTCTCCATGGAAATTGTCTCCAGCTTCTGCCAATTATCTCTTGGCAGCATTTATGATACTGTGACGACTTGAAAAGGCTGGCACTATTTGTAGTACTGTGTTTCTCTTTGTCCTACAGGAGAGAGACACAATTTTCATATTTGCATGGAGGCTTTTAAACTTACACATGGAATGGATGGCTTTCTAAAACAGATTACTTAGCTTGCTTTCTGGCAACAGAGCAGAGTAACATATTTATTCTTTCGAGTTTTCATGAAAGCAAAGACACAGCATACCTTGAGCACACTTAAGGAGATGTAGATGACTGAAACGTGATAGCCCCATTTAAGGTTTCTAGTTTTATAGCTTATTTTCAAGAATGAGAAGTACATCCCTTCTGTTTTGGTTTTGGTTTTGATTTTTTTTTTCCACACTAAAATGACTTCATTTCAGATGCTAAACAAATGTAGGTCCCATTAACCTCAACTGTTCTATGATTCTATATAAGGAAGAAATTCTTTACTGCAAGGGTGGTAAGGCACTGGTTGCCCAGGGAAGTTGTGAATGCTCCGTCATGATGGTGTTCAAGCTGTGAATGCTCAACCCTGGCAGTGTTCAAGGCTGGGTTGGACAGAGCATTGGGTGGCATGGTTTGGTGTGAGGTGTCCCTGCCCATGGCAGGGGGGTTGGAATTAGATGATCTTAAGGTCCTTTCTAACCCTAACTATTCTATGATTCTATGATTCTGTGATTTTCTTTCCTGTCATTTCATCCTCCTCTCCTCAGTACTGCAGACTACACACAATTCAATGAAAGGCTTAACACTATCATATCTGAAAACCCTTGTGGCACTTCTTTTAGAAGCACTTCTAAATTTACTTGCCATAAATTCTCATAGCTCTGCACTATACATATATTGGGGGCTGCATTTATAATTCATTGCCAGCTGGGAAGAAGCATGCTTCTAAGTGTCTTCAAATGTAATGTTCCCATTTCTTGTCAACATCTTCAAGGTTTGGGAAAATGGTGTTCAAAAAAGAACATTCATAATTGAGGTTAATGGGATCTTTATTTGTTTAGCAGCTGAAATGAAGTATTTTAGTGTGGGAAAAAGAAAAAACCCAAACCAAAACCAAAACAGAAGGGATGTACTTCTTGCTCTTTTTTGTAGTCCTGAATGAAAACCTTTTATCTGAAGACTCTGTCGGCAATAGTATGAAGACTTTAAAACTACTTAAAATACCTGTCTAAGGTTTGCATGAAGGAGTATCAGTTGTTTAAGAGCAGAAAACAATATTATTTATTTATGAGATGTGTTCACATTCCCACTATTTTGCTAGTTAAGAAAACACTAATATATGTGTGTAGTTGTCTTACATCAACAACTCCTATGAATACTGTATGTGTATTTTGCCTACTTCATTTCTCTCTTTCCTAAGCACTAGTAAGGTCATGCTGTTCCAGGACTCATCTTTCCTGACATATACACCAAGAGACTGAGTGGATAGAACAGGCAGGGAGACATTTGTGGTAACCTCGTTTATTACTGTAAGGATATACAGAATTGTGTTATAAAATTTATTGTGGGCACAAGTTTCGTACTGTTGTAACCCTTATTCTGTAGTTGTTTCTAAGTTGCACTTCTGTGAAGCAAAGCCGAAAGCAAAGCCAGTGGTTAGGCAGAAAGGACATCCAATTAAACATGAATGTTATTTGGCCTCTGTCAGTCTCTGAATCACAAACAAAACATTTCACCACACAGTAAAAAGTTGTTTTCAGACTTTTTGAGAAACTCAGTATTGGTGGTATTGTTCCTAACTTAGAATCTGAAAACACAGGGGTAGATTATTGTTTAGGGTACAGGGGAGAAAAAAGGCACAATCTGATGTTATTTTTAGATATGTTTCTGGTTTAATTTTTCCTTTTAGAAATGTAACGCTGTAATTAACTAACTGGTAACTTGCTTGGGAATTTCTGAATAGTTTATGAAATACAGCAGTCAGCAGCAGCATTTTTTCCACAATATTATGATAATCTCAGAAAGGCTTTGGCAAATAATCTTTGCTGTATTATATTGAGTAAAAATTTTGGTGGTTACAAAACAATTAGATATTTAAGTACTCTTGCTATGGCAGATACAGAGTGCTAGTACCATGTTTTGTTACTTGTCTGGAAAAGCATCAATGTCATTTTGATCCTTATGCTCCAAGTTCTTCTCACGTGAAGATCATGTGCAACACATAGCATTATCAAGGAATAAGGTAAAAGTCTGAAATCATATTAGGACATAGGGAGCCTTCTCACAGGTTGTTTCTTGTTCAGTCTACTTCCAGTGAGGTCAGTGAATGCAAACCTCATTGCCTTTAGAGTGAAAAATAAAAAGTTTTTCTTCACCTTGGCTTTCCCAAAGCAGCATTATCAAAACAGAGTAGCAAAAAGTAAATAAAAAGCTGTTGGGGAAAGTATATGAAAAATCTATGGGTTTCTTTTTGTGTTCACTTTAATTGGAGTGTGTTGGAACCTTGAATGCTGCAATGATGAACATGTTATAAAATACAGATATCAAGTAGGGGTTATACATTTCTGGTAAATCAGACTTCATTCTATTCACTGAATTTGTAGGCCCTCCTGCTGGGCCATGTAGCAGAAGTATCTGTTAGTGTTGGCAATAACTGTTTTTGTTTTACAAAGACTAAAGATAGAGGTCTGGTTATGCTAAATCAGGAACCGAACCAAGTTGTCAGCATTTCTTGCCACACATTGATCAAAAGTTCCTTGCGGTTTGTGAAAACCAGTCTGTTTTGTTTTTCTTATAAACTGAGTCATTGTTATTGCTGTTCTGTAATTGTTCATTTGTATGGATTTCAGAAATCCTGAAATAATACATGTAAAGCTAGTCTTGTGATTTTGGTTAGCCTTTGGTAGGAAGTAGTAAAAGTCTGATGTAAAGAAACGGTTCTATTATTTTTAGTCCAGTTTCAAGAGCTCTGGTGAAATATGCAGACATCTGGTGGTGCAGAGTACTTACTGACATTTATGTCCAGCCTGGTCATTGCAGGCTGTTGCCCTTTAAAAAGAAGCTGGAGGAACGGTTACATTCTACAGGCATATGTCTGGTAATGAAATTAGTAGGCTAAGCATAAAATAGGCAAATAAAACTGGGGGAGCTGTTGGTTCAGTGAGCAGGGTTTGATGAAAGGTAAAATCTGCTTAGGCACCTCTTCACAGTTAGTCACTAGGTCTCCTCTTGCAGGAGGGAAAATAAAAGTCCATGAATGAGATCATCTGAGCAGAGGCGCAAGGGGAGTTCTACAGGCAGAGAGAACAAAGCAGGTTTTAAAACTCAGACACAGGGCAGTATATCTCACCCAGCAGGGCCTTTTGAAAACTGAGCATTAAGGGAATTACTAACTTTGTAGACTTGTAGGAGAAGAGAGGTAATTTAAGAGTTGAGAGAGGTGATCTCTAATTCCCATCTTCCTATTTACACATTTAAATAGTAAGATATGTTTGTGACTGCCAGGAAAAGTAAAACTGTAGATGATGATAGCTTGTAGTAATGTCTATCTAGAGTCTGATGCTGTGTTTATGTCTTACACTGTTTTTAGTCAGTCCAAACTGGATCTGTAGTTATTTGCACTTAATAGTTGGTCTTAGTTGCTATCTTTTTTTTATAGAATAGATCTAAGACAGCTGGCATACTAAACTCTTCAAAGAATGGCACAAAAAATTATTTTCTTAAAGACTAGTTTGAGTACTAAACCAATAAACAGGCATTCATCCTTTGTTTTTTTGTATTGCATGACTCCATTCACTGCTTAGAGGAGGTGGCAGCTCAGATCCCAAAGGTGAATGGATATATCATGTAACAGTTTGCCTCTGCTAATAAGCAGATGTATCTTGCTATTCTGGCATGAGCTTAAGTGCTGTTTGCATGCATGTCTCACCACTGTGTTCTGTTGTGTGGTTTTGTGGTTTTGACATGTTCTTCATATTTCTTCAGGCCTGAAAACCGTTGTGCTTTGGCAGAAATAAACTTGCATAAAAAACTGTTGAGTATAGGGGACATCCAGTAGAGCTATTGCTATCTGATACTCGGAGAAGAAATAAGTAAATTTAGAAATGTGCAACATGAGAAAATCCTGATCATCGTCACTTTTTGTTGGAAAATTAGCATTTGGAGTTGACAATTATGAACTGCTTGAGCTAGTCAAATGTGTCAGCTGAAATGAAGGCTGAGGTATTTTAGTTGTGTCTTGCATTTCAAATTTGCCAAAAATAAAAATGCAAGGAAGAAAACAACTGGACTGAATGACCTGTACATGAGCTCACATGCCTTGTGAACTTAAGGGGGTTTTTGACAAGACCTGCACCTACTTTTCTTTTGCTTTGACTTAACCTGTCCATCTCTGGCAAAACAGTCTACCCATTTGACATGTCCGTTCCTCTGATGTGTTACAGGAGCAGAAAATGCATCAGAAGTTGAGAGTTTCAGCATATTCCAGTAATACCTATTGCATTAAAACTCGAGCAACCCTTGGGAAACTGCTGAAGCTAGATGCTTGTCCATGCTGGATCAGAGAGCCGATGCATTTTTCTGGTGTGTCTCATTCAAAAGAGCATCATCAATTTCCACTGACAAGAAGCTAGGTACCTCGTGATCCTTAATTATTATTAGTTTGTTCATGTGATTGGAATGCTTCAGAGTAAGTTAGTAGATAATGTTTTGCAAAACCTTATAAGCCTCCTGTGTAATAGTACCAAGATAAATAAAATGGTAATGATTTCTGTGAATGCATTTAAAAAAAACAAGTAGTAACATGAACTATTATCCTTTTAAAAGTATTTGAAAAACTTCAACTAATTGCCCCTTCATCATATCCCATTATTTTTCAGTTTTATGGAGCTTTTATTCTATGCTTCTAATGAAGACAATGTTCACAGATGCTGAGAAATGTTGAGAGCACTTCTATTTCAGATCTAATAGGAGGAAGAATATGGAATAATTCTCAAAAGGCTTGTGAAATTTCCAGCTCAACTTTGTAACCTCACTGTTCTCATGTGTAGAAGAACAGTGTTGAAGAAAAGTGTGGAATTTTGAGTGCCTAGGTGGGCTAAACTGTAGTTCTGAACCTTTCTGAAGTTAGTTTGCACAGAACCAGTGTTTGTCCCATACTGTAAGCCGTGTTTCAGTCTTATAAAAAATATAAAAAACTATTACTTTTCTTTCTAGTCTTAAAGAGACAGCTTCAACCCCAGAAAATACTGTGAGTTTGAGATAATCTGATGTTTCAGGTGGAAGTTGTATGAGAAAGAAGTGGTTTGCAGAGATTCATTGCATAAAGAATAAATACATTCTTAAGCAAACAAATAAAGCTAACTTGAATGTTTATATAGAGCATCCACGTAATAACGGAAACAAAGTGGCATTTTCAGAGAAATAAGTTTGCCATTTTATTCACACAGCAAACAATTCCATATCATCAGTTCTTCACCTCTATGAATAAGTTGCTTTTAGTTTACAGATAAAACAGTTATGTGCTATTCACTGGGGAATAAGTCCTTATTTAAAAAAAAACACTTACAAAAATGATGCACAGCATATCTTTACTGTCCAGTTGGATTTCAACAAGGCCTATTGCTAATTCATGGCATTTTAATAACATTAGACTTACTGGACGAATGCTCATCTGATTTTTGTCAACAGCAAATGGTGCCCATGACTAAAAAAATGACATTGTTAATCTGGCGGTGTCTATTCTAATATCCTAGTTTTTGAAATTTTCTGCCAGATACATCTTTCTTATTTAACCAGAGATGGTGGAAAGATCGTATTCTGCCATTATTCCTTCACCTTCTTCTGTGACTTTCCTATTTTTTGTGTTTGTTTGTTTTTTTGTTTTGTTTTTGTTTATGTTTTTTGTTTTTGTTGTTGTTTATACAGTATTTGTTTACCTCATATTCCCTTCAGGGTACCCTACGTGCCTCAAAATGTTTTTGAGGTCAAGCCGCTGTTGCCTTCACATTAGCACTATCATTTTTGAACAGAGTAATGAGAAAACTAAGAAGTCTCAGAGAAGATGGCTTCAGTGAATCTAAGTGGGTCCTTATATCACTGCAGTGCAAATAGTAATCATAGCTCAAAAAATGAAATTAGAATCTGTCTGAGACTGAAATTGCAGTTGTGCCTCACTCTTATTTACAAGCAATACTTCCATTTCTTATACTTCATGAAAAAAGATTTTAGTAATCCACATGTTCTATATGGAACATTACTATATATTCTGCTGTTGTGACCTGCCCTATATTTCAGATGTCATAAACAGCTCTACTCCTTTCCTATAAATCAGTGAAACTGCAAATAGGGTGGAAGAATTATGGCTAGCTTGTCTAATTGCAGAACACAGGGAAGATCAGAATAGAGTCACTCTTTAAATGGAAGGACATAACATTTAAACTCTGATTGTAGGAAGTTAACATGGCAAACATTTACCATTTCTTCATGACAACCATTGTAAAAGGAATGAGATATTACAGAAGCATTATCTGTTCTCATGGAAATGTGCAAACTTCTGTATACTTTCTGTGAGTGTGTGAGTACAGTATTCATTGTATACTTGAAAATCATTGCATCAGACATTTCACAGTATTTATATGCCAAGTTCAGCAAACTTACTTTAATATGACAAGATAATTAAAGAACAACTTCTAAGGTCAAACATTTTTTATTTCCTCCATTTAAAAGTCTGTTTTCCCCAAGAACAATGTAAGAATGATCTGTAGTACTATAGAAGATTTGTTGTTACAGAACTGTATGGGGAACCATAATTCTGTCCTATATAATGCTCAGATTGTGATAAAACAAAGGAAAGCAATTTGAAATTGAGCTATTAATCTAGATCAGATTATCCCATGCTCAGGAACTGCTTATGGATAGAAGTGGCAACCTGAAAATGTGAGACTATTCTTGGCAAAACCTCCAGTGTAATCCCCAGGTTAGAGTTTCTCAAGCTTCCTGGTACGGTTCCTTCTGCTGCAGCAGTTTGGTTTTTTGCTGCAGAAAGTCAAGTGATCACTTGAATTCTGTGGGGGTCTCAGAAAGATTCCCTTTTTCCGTAGTCTCAGCATTGCAGTGGCTTGGAGTGTTTTCTCTTCCAACTATAAAGCTCTAGCTGCTCCATAAAAACACAGGTTTGGCAGCTCTATCTGTCTGGTTTACGCCTTCATTTGTTTGCGCAACTATCTATGAGCAAGGGCTCAGGTGTGAATGGTGCTGTTTAAGTGGGCATGTGCTTGAGAGGGCCTACAGTGTGCGTGTTAAAAAATATTCTTGGAGGCCTACAGCCTAAGCACATGACAAAGTTGAGTAAAATGGTGAGAAATTAACAGTATAGGATGAATCTGTAGTGTCATTTTCCTGTGTTACAGGTTATTGGTAATCTGAGGATCTTATTTCTTATAAAGGTCTCATTTATTAGCTTGTAACTGCAGCAGAACAAACAGCTTAGACTCTCTCCCTTTGTGGTTGCATTTTGTCTTCCCATCTGTTCAATTGGCTATTGCTTTTTCTATAATGGATCCTGTGCAGTATTATAGTTCATAGTTATGTGAAACAAATGAAAGACATTATGAAAATGGCAAAGCAATGAACATCCCTCTTGGCTAAAACTGAGTTTTAGCATTTCCTCCATGACACGAAGAGAACTTGCATTATTTTCATCTTCTGTGATGCATTAAAGTTGTGGTATGGTAGTAGGAATTGTGGTATGGTAGTAGGAATTGAGATGTCTCCTTTTTCTTTTCAAAAGCACTGGGAAATAAAGAATAGATTGATTTTGGATCAGTGTAATGTATGCTATAACGTAAGTTATGAATGACTTGGATATGGCAAAAAGTTTTAAAGCTTACAAAATGTTCTTATGACATTTTTTAGATACTTATTTCTGAAAGTACCATCCACAAAGTGCTCTCTTTGTAACAAAGTTGAAGTTTTGGGAGTTTATAAGTAGTTCCAGGGAAATATTTTTTTTTTTTTCTGTGTGAAGCAAAGTTTCATCATGGTATTTCTATAATTTTATCATTGGGTAAAAAGTACATTTTATTGAAGAGTAACATGTAAAGAATCATGTTTCTGTGTGATTTTTTGGTTGTTGCACAATTTAGCGTATGATTGTGACACTATGAGTGGGATCGTGGGCAACAGTATTTGATTGTACTACATATCCAGAGCTAATCTATCAGTAGGGTGCTTTCCTTCATAAAGGCTGAAAAAAGTTGAATTATTTCATTTGTGCCCCAGGCTAGAAGGATGCAGGTGACTTGTGAGTGTTTCTTAAGCTTAGGTTGCGAGATCATAATGTGGTTGTCCATGCTGTATGGTAGTGATTTGTTATGCCAATGCCAGACCCTGTGTGAATTCCCAGGTCTCCAAGGCAAAAAAAGATCCAGAAGAAACAACAGAAAATGGTGCAAAGAAACCTTCTGTGAGACAGGGAGGCAGAATAATAAATACTGACATTTATAGCTTAGCGGTAATATCACCTGCACAGAAGTACCCAACCTTTCCGTAGTGCTCCCTTCTTTTTCCTCTTTTAGATAAGTATGCTCAGGGGATTTGCTAAGTTCGTGGTCACACAAGCTCCCTCCTGTGAGGTAAATTAAGCTGCAGTCTACAAAAATGTATCAGTTTGTGTTTGATGCCTTGCAATTTCCCAGCAGAAACACAGAGCAATGGTTGTGATGTATTATTACTACTTAGCTGTTTTCACCATATGCTATAACTAGCCGTCCAGGCAAACATAAAAAAAGTACTTTATACAAATATATTTTAATATTGTATGATGACATATCCATTCATTAGAAACCTATTTTTTTCCTAGGAAGCTTATATGGCAAAACAAATGCATGTACCTACCACCATACACAGTGAAGTAGAATGAGCATCAAGTTGTAATTCACTAGTATCTTGAAAATATTTACTGAAATGGTAGAACATCAGCAGTCTGTTGAGGTTCAGCAATAAACTTCAGCTAATGAGTTGCACACTTTAATTTTCTGCATGGTAATATATTATTAATTGGTAATTTATAATAAATGCATACTATCAAATTTATATCAGCTAGTCCTATAAAAATAATTATGTTTTCAAAGAATGCATTGTTATGAGTTTAAGTTTTGTGGTTGTCTCTGTGTACTTGTCTATATTGGATAAAGCCCTTTGATGTACAATACCTAGTTTGAGCTGTACTCCCCTGATCGTAAATTAGCTATTATTTATTTATGGTTTAATAATCATAGAGAATGTGCACTAGGTATAAAACTTTATACAGATTAAAAGAAGAATCTATATGAATTACCAGAAATGATGTTAACTGAGAACTCTTTCTCTCTTGCTTCCACTCTTATTGTAATGATTAAGGGTTTTCTTGAGAGCATTGAAGAATTATGTCTTCAGGAAAGAGCTGACGGATTGACCTACCATGTCTTGCTCCACCACTTAGGTACTCCATGTTTAGCAGACCGGATGGGATTTATTATTTTTTTCTAAGAGTGAGAGAGGTGAAAGCTGGGAAGATTCTGTTGGACATCATGGCAAAGCTAAGAACTTAACTTTAGAAGTTTAAATTTCACATGGCAAAAGTCAGAGGGGATTAAAGAACAAAGTGATGTGATCTCATTTGAAAGGAATACAATTTTAGTGAGTTAGTTTTGAATTAATTGCCACAGGGCAATATTGACAAGCCTAAAAATCTGAATGCATAAAGCCTCTGTCCAGATTTCCACTGCAAGTTTTATGTTTGAAATAAAAACAGGTTTTGAGGATTTATTGTTTGCCTTCTGAGGTTTGGGCAACCAGATTTCAAGCTTTCAAACACATTTCATTTACTGGAGATAATTCCTGCACCTTTTTACTGAATAACTCCTGGTCAGCATTGAGTCCTCATATTTTCCTTGTTAAGCTTCTGGATGCTGATATTGCTTACCTTACTCTTTACTTTAATCAATACTTCCTGAATTACTGTAATTCCCTCTATTTCAAGAGATGGTCATCCAGATTTGCTATCCCTACTGCTAGCCCTGTCTCAACACCCAGAATTTCCTGCCAAGGGTTGGCACTGAAAAAAGATAACAGAAAAGTTCTAATAGCTTTACAGCCAGCAAGGAATTTATAAGGTTTAAAGTAGAATAGCATAGAATACTTACTGTTGGAAGGGACCTGCAGCAATCTAGTCCAACTGCTTGACCACTTCAAGACTGACCAAAAGTTAAAGCATATTATCAAGGGCATTTTTAAAATGCCTCTTAAGCATTGACAGGCTTGGGGCATCAATCACCTCTTTAGGAAGGCTCTTCCAGTAAACAAATATGACTGTTCATAATATCAAACCTAGTTCCGAAACAGTATCTGGACTAATTTCGAGAATTGTTCCATCTTAAAAATTGCTTCTCAAAGACAATAAGGCAATATACTTTTTATGACTTAATTAATGTCTCCTGGTTATGAAACTAGGAGATCGTATGTCAAGGAATGCTTAGATGAGCAGGTTTTCAATGAACTGTCTTTTCATAGCGGGTCATGAAGCCTGTTAACAAGAAAACTTGCAACACAGGCGCAGATATAGGGAAGCGCATTCAATTAACATCTTTCAGTAAGTCTGGAGTGATGGAAAAGTACTGAAGAATCTTGACTTTTAATTTTGTAGGTGGAATCAGGGAAGACAATAACAAGGATTTTCTTCTAAAAACGAGTAAGTTCTGTCTTTACTAGAAAGTTCCTTTATGTCTTTGTGTGTGTGCATACATACATGCATTCACACAGGGATTAGTCACCACTCTGCAGAGACATTTACTGTAGTGACATTTAATGCTTTCATCAGATCTATAATAATCTGTTTGAAATAACTGTGTATCTCAATTTGATATCAACATCTTTAAATGAAATCATTTTTTGTCTATATTCTCTTTATATAAAGAAAGAGTACAGAACTGTTGTCTTCATTTTATGCTCATGCCTCTTCATTTCCTCTAACCTAAGAAAGAAACAAGAACAGCAAAATCAGTCCCAAAAATTTCACATTTAGTGCATGCAGCCAGGGAGCGTTGCAGATAGAGATTATTTCTTGACTTCTAAAATTACACACTGTAAGCATTGCTGCTTCTATTTAGATTTAGTTTTGAACACACTGATGCACCCTTGGCTGTGCTGAGATCTATCTGACCTTAAAATTTTCAATGAAAAAAATTGAATCAGATTTTGGAAAATGGTTCCTGTTTATGTTTTCTTCCCTTTTCTTGCCAGTTTTTGCGAACTTACCAGCTGTGCTTAGAATATATGTATGAAGAATCACGGAAACCAGAAGGAAGGAGGGTGGTCTTAAGGAAGCTGTAGACAGCAGACAGATTGAATATTAGAACCTTGGGGGACATTAGAGAGACGTTGCCAATCAAGAAGTTTGGCAGTTACATCAAGGTCAAGGAGAGATATATAGTAATGTCCCAGGCTTAGATATTCTGCTCTATTGCACTAACACAGCAATTTTTTCTCACAGCTGCTATTTTAGCATCTTTGTGTACTTAGACTATGGTACTGTGGGAGCTTGTGGTACCTTTGGAACAGAGATACTTAATATTTCCAACCAAATCCCTGAAATGCAAGGAACTGACTTTCTCCTGGACATGCATCACACAAACCAATGTGATGGAAATATTTCAGAATGATGATACTGAAAAAAAAGAAGAAAAAAAAGAAAAGATAAGAGCAGGTGAGAACTACCATCTGAACAAGAAAACCATGAACATTAAAGGGAGAATAAGCTTGAGAAAAGATTGTCTAGGAATGAAAATCATGTTTGCTCAGTGTATAGCTGCCTAGCATCCTTAATTTATTTATTTACTTTTGCTTGTGGTATTTTCCATTTGTATGGAAATTATATCATAAATCCACAAAAAGGTTTAGAGAAGTTGCTCACTGACTTGTATGTAGACACAAAAGCATAGAGGATCAGATTTTTTTACGGCACTCATTGCTCATTGTCAGGAGCATGTAGGAGGAGTAGGATCATGCTGCATTTACTTCATGCTCCTTCCTTGCCTTTGACCACTCATAAAGAGAGAAGACTGGCTTGGGTGGATCTTTCACATGATCAGTGTGGCTTTTCTTATGTACTGAGCAATTTATTCCCTACATTTTCACAAACCTGGCAATTTTTCTTCCAGAATCATAAACTGTGATTTTTAAAGACTGTGGAGTGTCATTTGTAAAAGGAAGCACTACGAAAATACAAATACACTATCTGAAGTGGTGTGATTCTTATTCAAGTACAGAATGCGCCCTTTCTTCTGTGCAAAGGGGGATTAACCTACCCTAATGTACCCACCTATGGTAAAAAACAGAAAAATTATGTGAGAGATATTTCACATGCCATAGTAGCAATGCCTCTTTCCGTTGGACTCCTTGATGGTTTTGTTGAAATACACTTATCTGGTGAAGGGGAAATGGAAAGGGCAAAGCGCTGTCTGCAAACCGTGGAGCACACTTCTGTGAGCTATGGCAGAAAGCTGTGTATTCTGCACAACTTCTGTATTTGATGAGGATTTCTTTGAAGGGTGTTTTTAAAACTGAATTATCAGGGCTTCTGTAGGCCTAGTATATAAAGTGTAACACCAAAAATATTGCAAACCCAACATCTGCTTTGTAGTACCTCAAGTCTCTGAAGATATGAAGGTCTGTTTTTTGTAGTGCTTTGTCCACTGCAGACATGGGAGAATGACCCATTGATAGGAAGTAAAAGCTTCTTCCTGCTTTCTCTGTGGAAAAAGAGACATAAAATGCCATGACTCTCAGCTTCAAATCTGCCTTTGTTCAAGTAAAATCCCAGTAACCCAGTTTGTCCTAGGCTAGATAGCGGGATAGGTTGTCTTTGGGTATTATGTAGCCTCATTCTCTCATTTGAAAACATGCAGTGTGGAACCTGAAATGGGCATTTGGAATAAAGTGAATAGGAGAACAGAATAAATTAGAAAGAAAAAAGAGTGTGACTGAAAAAAGCCCTGCAATTTTTCTACTAAAAGGAAAGGGATGCTATCAGCAAGTTGTTTATTAAGACTCCTGTATTTTCTGCTGAGGGAAGATAAGATGTGGAGAAAGAGAGAGTGAAAGGTTAAATTAGAATTGATATCAGATGCAACGATTAAGTATTGACAATTTTTCAGGCTTTGGAATGGTTCCCATTTGTGGCTGCAAGGCACTACGGCAGCTTTAGTATTTATGAGCACTTGGTGAGTACTCTGACAGGTTTATTATTTGTTGGCTTTCTCCAGCATTGCACAGTAAAAATTGTTTTCAAAGCATATTCAAAAGTGTAGCTGGCTGCCACTGTATCAAACCTAATCAATCCACCAATGTATTTCATGGTTTTGATTGATAACTGGCTCAGCAGTTTGGCATTTCAGGGAAGGTGTGGAAGGGGATCAGGTCTCAATGGTTGTTAGTACTTTTTCCCTGAGCCTCCCTTGAGCAATTGCTTGTACCATTATCTACATTTCTTATTGCTATTTCCACAGTCCCATGGCTGCTCAAACCACCACAGATTCACCACTGTCCCTTTCATTTACAGTAGACCTTTCATCACAGTGGCCTCCGCAGCGCTCCTGGGTTGATAATGGTCAGGGGGACATCTCTTTCATTTAATTTTATTTTTTTTAAAGTTGGGCCATTTATTTGGTTCCCTTTCGCAGTCTCCTTTCTTCACCCTAAATTTATGTTGTTTTTTACTGAACAGAAACATGAAGGTATGAAAGCACTTCCTTTAAAATCTGTTTGTGTGGGTTGGGGTGAGAGATGTCTTATGGTAAATAAGGTAATGACTTTGCTTGCTGCACTTCCACTACTGGTTGAATGGGTTATTCATGATGTTATGCCCATTCTGGTCTGTGTTACTTTGAAGCTGAGTAAGCTATATTAGTTGCTGAGGATATAGGCTATTTATTTATTTATTTGTTTCTTCATTTATTTATTTAAATGCTGCAAAATCAAGAGCAAGCTCACAGTGTGCTGACTGAAATGTCAGTAGTAATTAAGCCAAACTGTTTCCAATGGGGGGAAAAAATGTCATCTGTCATAATGAGAAGCAGAAATCTATAATTAATTGGGAGCTGAAACTTTCAGGAAAAAGGAAAGAGAAAGAAAAAAAAACACATTTTCCACATTTTGCTGTGTTGGCTTCACTGCACTAAGGCTACTGAATACTCCAGATGGGTTTTAAAAATACAGATTTGAGCTTCCACTGAGGATTCAGGATAAAGTCTATCTGTCATTTGCCAGCAGTCTGGTGCTATGTGTAGCTGTGCTGCTGAGTACTGCCTTGTGTGTATTTACTATTATATTAAAGCACAAATGTTGTTTCCACTTGTCCTCTAAAGAGTAATGCGTTCTGGACAAATTTGTTGCGTATAATGCTCGTTTAACTACCTTTAGCTTTGGAAGCAGATTCCTTGTTAGGAAGGAGTGAAATACCTAAATGAGGTGAATTAATTGTGTGAGGAAAGGGAATTCAAGCGATGAAGGCAGTGAAAGGAATTTAAATGAAAGGAAAGAGACAAAGTGACAAAGAACCTCACTAGGAAATTATGAAAAAGAGTAAAATATTGTGAAAGAGTTGACCGCGGGTAGGAATCCTCCAATGTCTCTATAAATTGCAAATGTAAACCAGCCTCTGAGAACCTGCCCCCTGAAAGATGTTACCCATGTCAAAGCCTCCACTGAGCCCCCTGGAATGACCGTCTCTGAATCAAATTTGTGTTAACAGCTTACAGGTCTGGGGCCAGCTGCCTCAGGAGATCAGTATTTCAGGTGACAGAAATATTGTGTTTTATGAGGAGAAACTATTAAAGAGCAAATAGTCAAACTGTTAATGCATATGGACTAGAAACGGTTTCAGGTGGAGGCTGGGAGCTGCATTAGCTTCAGGAAGAAATGAAAAAAAGATGGTCAGTATTATATAGGAGCATTGCTCTTAGAGAAATGAGCTTAATTTTGTGGTAATACAGAGTTTGATAACTCATTTGCAAAACACCAGACTGCCTGGAGAATGGCCAGGATGTATGTGAAATTATTCTGGAGCAGGGATGCTCCCCCCAAAATAGGATTGTGTTGAGGCAGCGCTGATGTAAGAAGGGTCTGTGCTTTCTTGAGCAGTTTGCAAGCAGCATTGCTTTGGGATTCAGGACAGCTTGAAAGAAGCACAGTAATTTTAGCAGTTTACAGAATAAGCAGCAGTTGCTTTGTAAGCAGTGGAAGGTCTGAAGTTTAGTTTCCTATGGGTTTATGTTCCAAGGTGAGTCTGTTCTGTGTATCCTTTTGTATCTTCAAAGGATGAACTAATTTTGTAGCCTCTCTGCCAGTAGAGGCACTTCAGAGTTTCTTTCTTCTACGCTGGTGCATTTTACCAAATTTATGGGGAGTTTGGTGTGTTCAAGATCCTTATCTCAGCTTAATTTGAATTGGTGAAAGGATACAGAAATTGTTGGGGAACAACAAGGAAGCTGACAGAAATGAACTAAATCTATGCTTAAAAAGTAATATGCAAACATTACCCTCTGGGAAAGAACTCTGTCCTATTGACTGATTTCCCTCTGGTCTTTAATATCTCCCTGAGCCAGTAAGTCAGGATGAGACCTAATTTCTTTTTATCCCTTAAGAAAAAGTAGCACAAAAAAGAAACCTTGGTTTTCATATCACCCTCCTGGATGGCCTTTCAGTATTCTGGACAAGCTGCTTTAATACTCAGATTCCCTTGTTAGAGATCCCCCATCCTCCAGAATATCCCTCCTATTTGAATTCAGCCTTGCTATTAAATAGGTCATGGGGGAATGATATTGAAGACCTTGGCTGCTGCCTGGACTGCTTTAGAAGAGAAAATAAAAGTGTACTGTAACACTTTGAATACATTGCAAGATTATAAAAATGTGGGATTTAAATTAATCTGTGTCCTGCGATAATGAGTTGTATGAAAATGCAACCTTCTCAGCATATGTATGCATTATTTCCCAAATCTTATAGTTTGAGAATTGGGCTATTGCTTGGGCTGCACAGTAGGAAAGATAATGAGGGAATTAAACATTTGCCTTGGCTTGGAGTATGCACTGGAAAGTCCCATAGTTACTGCGCATTTGTTGCTAAAGCTTGAGCCTTTAGCGATGTGTTCTGAGTACCAGGATGTGTCAGAATATTCATAGCTTATAAGTGCTGGCAATACTGACAGGTTCATCAAACTCATCTTCTTAGAGCTAGGACAATTTATTACATCTTTTTAACCCAAAGGAGTTTATGTAATTGATGGATTTGGGTTACATTACAGATACAAAATAACCTTGAGAGAATTGCTGTTCACTGCCAGAGCTGAATTTGATAGAGCTGAAGTGCCATTCACCCGGGGCTTCAACAAAACTGATAGTTCTAGGTTCTATATAACCAATTTAAATTGTTTCACTAAAATTACATTTTCTGTCTTAAATATAGGGCATGCTGATTAAGTTTGGAGGAGAGGCAGTGGCAATCATATAACTTAACTAAAACCACGTAAACCAGCAAAGATTCTTCCCATACGTTTTTTTTCCCTTTTTTGTTTTTTAAATGTTAAGGGATGGTGCTTCTAACACATGACGAATATGATCAGAAACAAAATTCAACACAGTAGAGAGCTCTTTATTCTCCATAATGACTGGAGTTTATGCTGTCATGCATTTGTGCAAGCTTTTGAGAGAGCTATGTGTTAAAATAAAGCCTGTAAATTGTCATGCCTCTGCAGCAGTTTTTATTTTAGGGTTAAATAATGGTTTCCAAAGGACAGCTGGGAAAGCAAGAGATTGAGCACTCTGACTAAACTCACACATTAAGCCAGTGGCAAAGCTGTGTCTAGGTTATAGACTGCTGGGTCTCTGTCGAAGGAAGTTGGTGCTGTTTACTAAACTCATTTCCTTCTTTGCTGGTCTGAGTGGCTCTTCAGTCCTGACTGTGCTTTACTACACTTAGATATGTGGTAGAAATTAAATCCAGTGTGAAAATAAAAAAGAAAAATATAAATTAGAAAGCAGAAATATAAGATCATAGAGAGATAAAGTTGTATTTTCTATTTTATTAAGTGTGGTAAATAAATTATGGTAATGCTCCTGGCATAAAAGCAGATCTTGAAACAATGTTACAGTTTGTTTGTTTGGTTGGGTTTGGTTTGGGTATTTTTAATTATTATTTAAAGTAAAGGCATGATTTTGAGTAAGGGAATGGGGTGGAGAGTGGAGCAAGTGTGAGATTCAGGAGCTACTGAGGTGATAGGAAGCTGTTTGCATGCAAATTTAAGCAGCCAAAGGATTCCAGCAGAAAAAGGATTATGACGTAAATTAAAATTGAGGCAGGCATAGAAGGGATCCAGATAACCAGTTCAGCATAAAAAGTGAAAAAGTGTATCTTGCTTCATTGTGGGGAATGTCTGAAGAATTCTCAGTCATTCTTATTTTCTTTTTTGGATGTTATTTTCTAATCAATTTTGTAGGTGACTTGGTTGGGAATTTTAAAATAGAAATGATAATAATATCCTTTCCACTGTAACATTAACTCAAACTTACCTACACAAACATTGTCAGGTGTTTTGGGGAAAATCCAGACATTACCTTTGAAATGGACTTGAGTGTGTTTTTCAGTGATAGCATTAACATTTATTGACATAATAATTATAGTAGCTAAAGAGCAGGAGAGGCAAGTAATGTAAAACAGAATGGGCTTCTTAAATGTCTCATTGCATTAAAGTCATGTTTCCCTTTTTAAGAAGCTGCAAATGCAACAAAGGCAGATATATTGAATCAAGAAGTTTCTGTTTTCATATGCACTGCAACCTTTATTTCAAAATGAAGAAATGCATTTGTAGATTAGCAAAATTAAAAGGTAGAACTGCTCTTTGTGTATGCTCCCCACTTTAAAGAAAACTTAAAGAGACAGCACGCTTGAAATCTTCACTTTTCAGGACTTTCTGAACAGGAACCAGAAAGACAGTTTAGGGAGTTCACCAGGAAAGGGAGTTTTCCCGGGAAATTTTTGTTTCAAATGCAGTTATTTCCAAAACTCTCAGATGAGGTGTGAAGGAGGCTTCAAGGGACTGTAGCATACAGAAATTGATCATCCCTCGAGTGTTTTAGCTCTCATCCAGTTGGGTGGCAGAATGGGCGCCTCCTCTGAAACATAATCCATCCTCTCACTGATTGAAGCAGTGTGAATATGGGCTGAAGGTAAGAGAGGTGATCAGTTCTGTTGACTGATGTTACTTGTTGGGATATACTCTATGGATGTCTGAAATGGAGAAGTAACAAGTATTATATCAACTATTTCTTTTATGAATTCCATATTTATGTCATCCTGCTGGTATGTGCATATGCAAACATTTTTATTTTGGAATGTATTGAGTTTGGAGTTCTGTTCTATACAATTTCAGCTAGAATAATAGCTGAAAGCCTTGTATTCAAATGAATCGTGTCTTCTTGCTCTGATCCTTATTAATGTTACTGTATCTTTTCCCCAGGACTGGAAACACTTATGTGTCTATGTTAATATTCTAACTACAAGTCTAGTAAATAGAAGAGGTGTTATCATAAAGTTGTATTTTGTGATGGAGTATTGCAGTCATCTACATAAGTGTAGCCATATATATAAATATATATATTGTAGCTTTCTATATATACATGTATATACATATACATATATGCATAAACATATTTATATATGACACTTAGCTATATTTACATAAAATATACATATGTATGTATATGTATATATATGTATGTTAATATTCAAGTGAAATTATAATTTGTTTTCAAAACTCCCTTATTTACTGTAATTGCTCTCTCTCCTTATGAGAATATTACATTGTATTATATTATTCTACTCTATTATGTTATATTATTCTCTCCTTGAGAGAGTATTTGTTTCTAGTATTTAGTCATCTTCTGCACTCCTCACGTCTGTCAATTTCTTGGTCTGCTGCCTCTCCTCTATCTTACTTGTAAAGGAAATCTGTCATGTCTCAGAGAGTTGTGACCATTATGGGCAGTCTGCTGCATTGGGTGGCCAGAAACAGCTGATCAGGGTGCTTTTCTAGCATTTTCTCTTCCAGGTAGAAGCTTTGCATCCTGTGGTGCTACCCTGGAACAGTCACCTGCAGTGAAGCTTCTGTCACTGCTTCCTGCTCTCAGTGAAAATTTGTGTGGCTAGCCAGGCAAGGAATTGCTGTTTACACATCCTTCCTTTGATGTAATTACAAAGCACTTTCTTTCATTCATGTTCTTTACTCTGCAGGAGACAATCTGGCCATCCAAAAGTTATACAGGTAATGTAAAGGGAAGCATTTTTCGTTCAAACCAGAATTTTGTGAAACTGATTCAGCAGAGATTGTGTGAAATGGAGGCTGTGTGGCTGATAAACAAATTGGAAAAGTTGCAGATTTTATCACCTGTTTGACAGTTACTTTTCACAGCTGTAGTAAGTTGATACTGGTTTGTTTAGGGATTTTTTAATCTGTGCTAATTATGCCATGGGAAACAGCCTTCAGATTTTTATGAATAAACCTAGGTTTGAATTGAAGCTTACTGAAATTTGCATAGTTTGTACTGTTACCTTTTATTACCATTATGTTATTTTGTTTATAAAAAAATCTTGGCATTTTCAGAAGTGAAAGGACACAAATTCTGCATATTGTAAAATTCTGGTGAGGCTGTAATTCCCATACAAGTAAACAACTAGGTGCAGCCTACTTTTAGCTTTTAACTGCACTAGACCAGTTTTTCAAATGAAGGAATGATAAT
The DNA here is from genome assembly GCA_025448015.1 of Bolborhynchus lineola. Lineage (NCBI taxonomy): Eukaryota > Metazoa > Chordata > Aves > Psittaciformes > Psittacidae > Bolborhynchus > Bolborhynchus lineola. The sequence continues at coordinate 43,085 of JAOEHX010013534.1, forward strand.
CTTGCTGTCCTGGCCAAATTAGATCTGAGAGGGCTGTTTTCCCTTTCAGTGCTCTCCTGTGGCTTCAATTCAATATGCTATTTTCTGACAGTTTAGAGCAAGTCCAACAGCTTCTGACCTTTTCATGCCAACTGGATTTTTTTTGTATTGACTTACATGATTCCTGAATCATTCTGCTTCTGAGTACTGTTGCCCAATATTTTTAAGTGAAATAATTATTCTTTCTTTCTTAGGTCTTTCTTATTCTGTATGTGGGCATACAAATACATAGAGAAAGATAGTATGATTTCAATCTACTTTATGACAAGGAAATATGTTTACTAAAGAGAAGATGTTCCATACAAATGAGATGAACCACAATATAGATTGGCAGATTTCATTTGCATTTGTTGATAGTACCTGATATATAGAGATCCTGTACTGCCTCATGGCTTCCAAGGCAGGGAAAGTAGCGTCTCATGTTGTATAATCCAAATCCACACACTCTCACACTCTCTGCACAGTAATAACTCTTTATCGTGCCTTGCTGTTGTATAAGGCATTTAGCTATCCAGAAAAGATCTTCCTTAACCTAGGGAAAAATCTCTATAGATCTATAACTGAAGAAAAAATTCTGATTTTTATGATTGAACATGGATTGAGCCTATAAATGTAAATCTTAACCATACTCCTAAATGCTAGGAATAGACTACAAATGGTAGTATTCAGCTGTATCCAGAGCAGCAGAAAAGTACTGGATTTTTCTTTTATACAGTTTGAAGGTTGGTTTTGTTGATACTTCTCTGTCCTCTGCTGTTTCCATTTGTAGACGAACTTTGAGAACAATGTAAATTATTTATCTTCTTGTGATTTACCATCAATTTTGTGGGTAGCATTTTTATTTCCTGGCCTCAAAGTGCAAGTATTTCTGGTTCCATCTATTGCGACTGTAGCCATGTGATCTTAGGAGAGGTCAAACCCACATTTTGGCATTTTTCCTCCTTCAACTCTTTTATTCAAGTTTATGTTAATGGTATGTTCATTGTTTTCAGATAATGTACAGTCCTGTCAACAGAACAATGCACAGTGAATATGTTGTCTAATGTATGATTGAGCTTTTAGTTCTCTGGCTACAGAATTAAATACCAGGCTTTTTAAAAGTAACCTATATTCCAAAGTCAGTATTTAGTGAAGTTTTGAGGTAGTTACTGGTGCTCTGAAATACTGATATACTACAGAGGAAATTTGTTTAGCCATTAGGAAAATAACAATATTACCCTGATAACTTAGGGGGCAATACTGCCTGTTACCAAACCCGTACAACTGAATGCAGAATCTGACACAGGATGGTTATGTACTTCTGTGACTTTAATGAGAATATCAGCAAGCAAAGGACAGAAATAACATTTGCATGATTTATGCATATAAGGTTTAAATTGCTATTGTGACATGAAGTTTGTGATGTTGCAGGTACTGTAACAGTTATGACATGATCGTATAAGCAAAGACAGTGAACTAAGTCGATTCTAAGTATTGATGTTTAGATGTATGTGATATAGTCAATTCTGTATTCTGATCTGATTAGTGACAAAATCTGTGGGTCCAAGTTGTCAGTTGCTGTTTCCGTTGCATCTATAGCTGTTGCAGGCTAGTGTGAATTAGGACTGGACCATGAATTTCTTCATGTCTTTTCTGAATTTGTCTTTCCTAATAAATGGAGCATATTTAGAGAATTTCTGTTCATTCTGCAGATTTTAAAGGTCAAAATAATCTTAAGTGTGGTAAAAGAGAGAAACAATATTTGCTGGTGTTAACAGTTACTTCTAGTCTCTTTAGAGATACTACATATTTTATTCGTAAATCTCCAGTATGTATCTGTAGTGAAAAGCTGTGCTGTGGTCTGTGATACAGCTTTATTTGTTAAATGCACCCTGTTTTTTTGTGCTAATCATGCCTTTGTCTCTCAGTTCCCTCTCCATAAACGGTGTAAGAAATTTGTATCAGAAGATCATAGAATCATAGAATAGTTAGGGTTGGAAAGGACCTTAAGATCATCTAGTTCCAACCCCACTACCATGGGCAGGGATACCTCACACTAAACCATATCACCCAAGGCTATGTCCAACCTGGCCTTGAACACTACCAGAGATGGAGCATTCACAACTTCCCTGGGCAACCCATTCCAGTTCTTCACCACCCTTTCAGTAAAGAATTTCTTCCTTATATCCAGTCTAAACTTCCCCTGTTTAAGTCTGAACCCGTTACCCCTTGTCCT
>JAOEHX010013537.1:0-19321 GCA_025448015.1 Bolborhynchus lineola
TTCACCTGACTGCCATGATTTTTCAAACATGATGGACAGTGGCTTAGCAACTTCATTTGCAGCTCCTTCAGGACCCTCAGATGGATTTCATCAGGTCCCATGGACTTGTGCACGTTCAGTTTCCTAAGATGGTCTCGAATCAGATCCTCTCCTACAGTGGGGCCCAGAGTCTTCATCCTCACTGTCCCTGCATCTGCCTTCCAAGACTTGGGTGGTGTGGTCAGAGCATTTGCCAGTGAGGACTGAGGCAAAGAAGTCATTAAGAACCTCAGCCTTCTCCAAATCCAGGGTAGCCAGTTCTCAATAGCTTCCGAAGGGGGCCCATGTTGTCCCTAGTCTGTCTTTTTTTTTTGCTATGTACCTACAGAATCCCTTCCTGTTATCTTTAAGTTTCCTAGCCAAGTTTGATTCTAGAATCTTGAGGTAACCAAAGTTTGGCATGCCAAAAGCAAGCCATTGCCCACAGCAGTCTTTCATGTAAAACTTATTTACCACCACCTTATATTCTGAAACAATGCTATGTGCTTCTTGACTATACAGTCTTGTCTTCCTCCTACTCCTGTAGCTTTATCACACACATTCAGGCTGTAGCTAAATCTCTTCCCTCTTGTAGATACTGGGCATCTCAGCTTTGCCTCCAGGGCACTGTGGTGTCACCATTTCATGTCTAGTTCTGCCTCTGTCCATATCTGTGCTGTTTTAACTTGGAGGGACCTGTGAGCTTTCAGTACAACCTCTGGCATCCATAAAGATTCCTATTAACACCTAGTCCCTTTCAAAACTTGGGGTTTTTTGGAGCCGTTCTCCAAGTAATTGTTTAGAATGCGATGTTGAAAGAGTTTGAAAAAGAGAGTAACAGAACAAAGAGGTGAGACTGGCAGATTCCTATACACCCAGGGATGTAGTACCATGCCTGCCACTGTGCCCTAGCTTGCGTGCAACTCTTCTAACACCCTTACAGAATAAAAGCTTGAGACAGTTTTTGCAGTGGGAGATTGTGATCCTTATTCCAGAAATGCATCCAAATATTGCTAGTGATGGTGGAGTGCAAAGTATCAAACACGTAAGTTTGTGTATTGCAGCTTTGCCTGGAGCCACGGGGGCTACATGGCTGCCTGCAGAGCAGCATAAAGCAGCAGGACTTTGCCACTGTGTTAACCAGCTGTTTTGCTTCAGACAAGAGATAATGCTTTTGGAAACATGGACACGAAGTATCCATGTTAAAGTACTAGAACAGGTCTAAACTGGAGTTTTAATCCAGGTTTTTGTGTCTGGCAGGTGCAGTGCATTAGGTTTATAAAATCATTCTAATCCTGTGAAGCTGAAGTGTTTCTTGATGGTCTTAATGCTCTGGTTGAGAGAAATGTTTTATTTTTGGAAGGTAACAGATAGTAGTGAGGAAGAAGAAGATATTATAGGCCCAATGCCTGCAAAAGGACCAGTGGAGACTGATGTGACTAAAGAATTTGAACGCAGAGCTCAGAGAATGAAGGAAAAACTTACTTCAGCAGAAAGCGTAAGTTGCATTTCTGAATTTCTAGTATTTTGTTGCTGAATCGTATTTGTATTTTTTCTTTGCCTGTTTCTGTGTGAACCCAGTTGCAATTCTGGTCAGGGCACTAAATGTTTGAAGAAAAAAATCATTATTTCTGCTGGAAGCCAAGAGATTCAGACAGCAATCCTTGATTATGCTCTTTTTACTCTTCCTCTGCGCCTATTTCTTTCATAAAGAATGAACCCAAGCAAATCACCAGGGAATCATGGATGACAGAGCTTCCACCTGAATTGAAAAGCTTTGGATTTGGCCCAAGAACATTCAAGAGAAGAGCTGATGACAAATCAGGAGATAGATCTATTTGGACAGATACTCCAGCTGACAGAGAGAGAAAAGCCAAGGTGAGCGTTTACTCATTCACGTACACCTGTGGCAGCATGGATGTTGCTAATATTCTATGAAAGCAAAGTAAAGATTCCCTGTGCTGGTCAATTAATTTGCTTTTTTTTTTTTTGAGCTTATCCTTTGTTTCCAAAACTTACTAATTGGGGCTTAAAGGTAAAGGTAAGGAAATAACAATTTTTAAGTAACATTGACACTCATTTATTCCCTCTTCCTTCTGTAGTAGTCAGGTACTGTGTATCAGCTCATTCAATTTCCAGTTACAGCGTGTTGTTCTTTTATCAAGCTGAGCCAAAAATAGCTGGTGGCCTCTATTGTGGCCTCTAACCTTCAGATTTAATTAAAGTGAATATAGACTTCCTTACTTTTTTCTTTGGACATTCTGATTACTGTAGCATGTGATTGCTTCTACTCCTCAGGAAAGAGAAGAGGCAAAAAAGTCAACCAATAAGGATGATGAAGAAATCATGTTATCTGGGAGAGATAAGAGACTTGTGGAGCAGGTGACTTCATACAATGTAAGTGTGATAGCAAAATACTTCTTCTTCCTGCACCTCTTTTAATTCTTCATACTTTCCTTCTGGTTATCATTCCTAGCACTGCTGGTTTCCATGATGATGCTACTGCAGTCTTCCCTTTTAGTGCCCAAACCTACTGCTGCTTATGTCATTAGAACATTTGCCATTGAATTCAAGAAGAGCAGGATTGGGTCCGCTGACTGCTGCTGAAAACAGTGTTACAGAATTGGGGTTTGTGTGTATTGGCTCAGTTTTTAGGTGGATTTTCCTTAAATCATCCTCACATCAGGATGTGGTTGCTGGGAGTAGACAACCTTCATTCAGATATTAGCATGCTCCACCAAGTTACCAGCTTTCCAGGAATAAAACAATAGTACAAGTTTAACTTATAGGACAAAATATGCATTAACCCAAAAGAAGCTTGATGGGCTAAGCAGGTCAATGCTTCTTAATTAATTACATTAATTGCTCATTACAACAACATTATTATCTAAACTTTTCCTCAGTCTCTGGAGAAGCAGATCATTTTCACAGGCTGATGTTGGTTACTAGAAATCTGAGCTCCATGTCAGCTTCTCTCCTGCTTCTCTGTCAGCCCAGTTCACCAGAGAATATGGACTGGTGCCTTACAGCTGTTTGTTCCTGTTCCTCCGTGATTTAAGGCCTAATGTCCTCTGCAAGTCAGTCTGGTCTCTTGAGAGTATAAGTTTATCTGGCACTTTTAATTGTCATACATTATATCACATGTGCCTCTTGATTTAGAGGCTGGCAAATCCAGAGTTACTAGCATACTGCCTTAAATTCCTTCTGTGTTGTCTGTTTCTACTATCATTCTGAATATAGTTCTTTTCAGGAGCTTTAGTTCTTAAACTGGTTTCTTATGGTTAGCTCTTTCAGTGCTGCTGCCATATACATTCTTCAGTGCAATGCTGTCAGCACTGATGCAGTTACACCATGAATAAATACTACTCATTTTCTGTTTTCATTTCTTACACTATGTATGAATTATTATTTGTGTGTGTGATTAAGTGTTTGCACAGGGAGTGAGGGAAAGCAAACCTCTGGAATAAAGATGTCTTGTTCCTAGACAAGAGAAAACATTGCTGCTCACCTTTTGCTCTTTCCTGATGAGAGAATTGTCTCAGACTGATCTTCTGGATGATCTGTAATGATTTGAGAGTCTGAGAAGTTGACTGCTGTGGGATGCACAAATACACTTAGGTGAAGGAGGGGATGCATAGCCTTGTGAGAACTATCCTGCTCCTGTGTGAAATGAACAGAAGTTTTATGTAATATTTGAGCTGGATTGTGTGTTTAATAAATGGACCAAAAGAACTTGACGTGGCAAAACGTGCTCTAGCTCAAACCTGTGACTTTGTCCTGTAGGCTTGCAACAGGTAACTCAGATACTGAAGAGGGCACACCTTAAAAACATCATAGGACTTGAGAGTAAGATTGAAAGGGTATCTAGCTTGTTCCTGTCCCTAGCAGTGACCAAATGCAGATGCTTGAGGAAGTGTATCAGAAACTGAGCCTGTGCTCTTGACCTGTTGTCTGCATTTGTCTCTAAGAATGGCAGAGCAGCTTTTGTATTTCTTTTGCATTATTTTGATAATTTATCTTAACAATCTGCAGAGATTCAACATCATTATGGGTATCTTTAACATCAGTGGATTATTAGTATTTTATTCAGTGTAGACAAGATTATACATGCTTTCTGCTCTGTTGTGTATGCCAAATGTATCATTCTCTTTTACACTTCTGAAGCTGTCATCTTTTTTCTGGAATTTTCAGCCTTCCTAATTCCAATCTTTCCATTTGGATTTTCTCTCCCTTGTTGATAATTTATAATGCTAACTTCCTCTTCCTTCTTCCTATTTTTCCAGGAGTCAAAGAGGTCGGAATCTCTGATGGACATACATCAGAAAAAGCTAAAAAGCAAGGCATCTGAAGAAAAAAACAAACCTCAGGAAAGAAGGCCATTTGACCGAGACCAGGATCTCAAAGTCCATCGATTTGATGAAGCACAAAAGAAAGCTCTTATAAGAAAATCCAGAGATCTGAATAGTAAATTTGAGCACAGTAAAGGCAATATGTTTTTATAACATACAAGCATGTAGCTTTTTTGAAGTCAATGAAACTTTGAATACTTAATTTTTTAAGTATTTTCCTGTAAATATTTATATGCAAAATAAATATCCTGATGTTTAATAATTTTTCCTTGTCTGTAAATACTCTGTTAGGGAGGACCATCTGTACTAAAACTGAACTGGTAAAGGAAAATCCTAGTGTAAAAAAGGTAATGTAAATTTGCCACTTTAAAACATTGATATATATATTTTTTTGCTAGTGTAAAAATACTTAGAATAGGTATTATTTTAAGGAACTCTGCATTTGATTCTTGGGAGTCCTTTAGCTCCTGCATGTGTGAGAAGAAGCTGAAGGGAGAGTTGTGTTACTTATTTAAAATTAGACTTGCACTTAACATCCTTTTCCTCCTGAGTAATGTTTGGGATCCTTTCTGAGGAGTTACTGAGAGTATCTGTGTATGAAAATAATCTTATATGAGAGATGCTGGCAACTTGTTTGGAAATGTTGACATATTTTGTGTGTTAAATACCATGAGGTTCACTGTAAAAAGGCTACCGTAGCAGATGGTGTCTGGGTTGGTTTGTGTTAACAGAGCAGTGGCCCAACAAGCGCCAGAAATAAGTGTCTAAAAAGTTGGTCTTATTGCCCATGTGTGTGAGCCCAAGGCACAGCCCACATGGGTTGCAAGTCTTGGACAGTGTTCAGTATCACAAATCAGTGGTTACACAGAATATTTAGGTTCTGTGCTTTTTTAAATGGACAATTAATTTTGCCATCTGAAAAATCTGCTACCTTCGGGAAGAACAGGGACTGGCTTTGTACTAGGTTTGGTTTTAATCATCTTCAAGTTCCTGAGCCTTTTTTCTTTGAGGCAAGAGGAAGGTTTAAACAAGCACCTTTTAGTTTTTCTCCCATGAAACAGGCTTCTCTTAGTGCCCTGTGCTTTTTTTAGCCCTGCAAGCAAGGCCTCACTAAGATTTTTTTTAACTTGTGGGCTGTTGCCTTCCCTGTTTTGGGAGCGCCTCTGCAGCTGGGGGTTAAACAACATGTCTAGCAATTCAGCAAATGTAAATTCCTAAATGGAAAGGCAGTATTAGCAATGTTTGAGAGGTTTTTTTAGGCAACTAAGCAATGACAGGGTGAGCATCACATGATTGGCTGAATCTCCGTGGTTGACAAAAATGATCCTTACACACTTTTGGATACCCTACTGTCATGAGAAATCAACTGTCAGGCATTGCCTTATGCAGAAAGAGCTGCTCTCATGAGCACATCATGCAGTTCAGACACTGTGCATCACTTATTCAGACAAGTCTGTAGCAGGAATGAGGGCTGTTTGTATTAAGATTTTGTTGCTGTTACATGCTGTTCCATTTTGTTCTTTAGTCTCTCCCCCTCTAGACTGAGGACTGGTCATAGCATGTGGCAGATGGCCAGGCCTTGCTCTCCAACTGTATCCCTGCAGTCTGCTTGCTACTCTTCCTGTCCCCATCGTGGTCTCCTGCTCTCTTCCAAGGATGTGATGGAGTGGGGGCTCTGTGGTGTTGCCCAAGAGGAGAGCTGTAGTAATAGGAGTGCTGGCCAATCCTTTGGAGCTTTGTGGCAGTAGGTTACACCTCCATGTGGGATGCATGGTTCTAATTTGCGAAGCCTTGGTGTTAACTGGGAATGTGTTTTCTCTCACCTGCTTCACCTTTTTTCTCCGCTCTGAAGCAGCCTCTCAAAGACTTGATGAAATCCCTGTTACGAACTTGAGATGGGGGAAGATGGAATTGTTGAGATTTCAGATTAAGCTTTTCATTATGTTGTATAAATTGAGTGAACTTTTGAATCGCATTAATGCATAAACTAATCTTTTTACCAATGCCAAACCATTCCCTCCAACAGTCATTAGAACAAGCAGTAATTCAGTAAATTACAAGCTCTGTAAGCTTTTGTGGGAAAAGACGGGTTGTCCTCTACAATTTGGACAAGCTGTAAAGCAGTTCTGCAGAAATGTTAATGGGTGATTCTTCAGAACCTCATTTGGAAAACTAGAATTTACCTCAGAGAAATTCCTCCCCAAAATTGCCATATAGCGTTGCTGGTAACCGGCTCCCAAAACAGATTTAATGGATTCTATTGCTATGTTGTGCTGCTAGCCTGTGTCACAGCGTATCAACTGTGCATATAGGGAAATTGTGTTTTGTCAAGGGGGCTCTCCTGCATGCATCAGGAAGCCCATCAGCCTTGATTTTAAAGCACTTCCTTCATTTTGTGCTGGTACAGACGTCACCTGTTAATAATGATGGTAAAAATTTCTGCTCAAGAGTTATGGTCCCCTCCTTCTGGAACATTAAATATGTGTGGAAATCATAGTGAATTAAATAAAAGAAGGCTTTTGTGGTAGACATACAATAAACTGGGTGTTTATTTTAAAGGAATATTCTATGTTAATAACAAAACTTTAACGCTGTTGAGTCTGCTTTTACAAAGGAACCATTAAAAGCAATAAAGATATATGAAAAGAACTGACTTGATTTCTTTGTATGTATCTTCAGGACAAAATACTGAGCTATCATGATGTTTGATCTGGAAAATTTTGTTGGAATATGGTATTGCAGAACTGTCACCTGAGGAAAATGTCTGCTGTTCTCATTTAAACACTTACTTATGGAGAGTTATTCTTTGCTTCCGCTGTTGCAGTCAGTGGATGTACTTTGTGTGTTGGCTTTCCTGGATGTAGTGTTTATCAAATAATAAACAGCAATAGAAATGCATTTTATTTAGGGCTTTGATAGTGTAATGTTGATAGCACAAAAGTGGCACTGTCAAAATAGCCTTCTCAAAAGAAACATTGAGGTGGAGCATTGACAAGTTTCCAGTAGGAAAGGAGGTTTTCTGCATAAAAGAAGCTTCAAAATGCTCCAGGAGTCCAGGGCAGATGTGCTTGTGAGGACTTGTTTAGTTTCTGAAATGTAAACTTTGTTATTTCTTTCCAATTATAAATTGTACGTTGATTTAAGAGTAATTTAGCATTAAAAATCAGAATGTGAGAGAACTTTATGTGCATCTTTCAGCTGCCTCACCTGTTTACAGTGCATATAGTTTCTAGTGCGTGATTACCTCATTCTCGCATGTGATTTTCTGACCTTATGAACTGTGTGCGGCAGTGTATATGCTGGGGGGAAAAATCCTAATGTTACGTGGTGTCTTCCAGCCACCAGCTCTGGATTTTTGTCTCGTGCTCACTAATGAAGATGGTGTCTTGTCAGCTGAAGTCAGTGAGGAGCATTAAGGGGGGGCTCCATTGTGTGCCTGTGAAGCGCGTCTTCCTGATGCGTCCAGCTCTGCCAGCTGAAAGAGAAGCTATGACTCTCAACAACTCCCCTGCATGTGGCATTTCTGTCGTTTTCAATCACGACACGAACACAGAGCTTGTCTTTTCACAGCAGCCATGTCACAGTGGCCATCATGGCAATAAGCAGAAGCCCATTCTCTAACATCCCGCCTTTGTTCCTTGTTGTTCCAATCATCTGTTTCCTTACCCTGGTCTTTAAATCACTGAGAAATCTCGGTGCTCATTGAAATTATACACATTTTGAATCTGCATGGCAAATCAAGCCTTATTTTAAAAGGAGTGGGAACTGTGGGTCTCTAGGAGACAGCAGCACAGGCTGTCACTTCAGCAGGAGCAGCTGCAGCTGTAACTTCTTCCAAATAAGCAATTTAAACATAAATATTCAAAAGCAAGTCTCATAGGCAGACTTCAGAGGGAGAGGAATAGAAAAAGGTATCTGGCCCAGGCTCTCAGCTCCTTAACATTGCCATCACTTGCTTCACTGCATAGGGTTGTAGCCACTTGTGCTAACACCTGACCATGAGTTAGACAACTTCCCAACCTCCGGGCAAATTACATCTTCTCTCTGTCCTCTCTTGTCTGATTCTTTCAAGGAGCCTTGCTCCCCATGATTGCCAGTGCCTGAGCTGCTACACAACACTTGATGTGCAGCAACAAATACTTTTTGCTATGTCTGAACCTGTGTGAGCCCTGGCAGAGCTACCGCAGCTCTCCCCATCGTGACTCAGATGAGTCACGTTTAGTGTGACCACGCACGCTAAGCTATGGGAGAACAAGCCGGTCCTTCTCCACAGCCTGCAGCAGCAGAGGGCAGGATGTCCCCATCTCACCTGCACTGCTCTGGATTGGGTCCACTGTACTGTACACAGGCTGATCTGACCGTGCTGAAATGCAGAAGGCCTGGAGAGCATTTATACACTGTGGCCATGGAAGACTAATGACCCTTTCCGCTGCCTGGGGTTCGCCTTGAGCACCTGGATGTGGCAAGTCAAAGCTGATGGTTTCAGAGAGGCACAGTGGAACTTCAGGAGTAGGAGACAGGCGGCTGCTGGCATGCACAAAGCCCACAGCCTGGAGGAACCTGTCTAGAAACTATCAAGGGCTGGCTGTGTTTCCACAGTAAATTCCATTTTCTGTGTCCCAGGTAAGGCTCAGCCTTTATGAGCACATGGGCAGAGTACAAGTAGTGGGTCTGAGGTGGAAAACAACACCCGTGAAACACTGTGCTACCCCAGCTGCTCTCCTGCCACCTGCTCACAGAGGCAAAGGGCCAGGAATGGGGAATCACAGAGTCACCTAGGTTGGAACAACCTTTAAGACCAAGTCCAGCACCAAACCGTGTCACTTAAGGCCTCATCGATGCAGTTTTTGAGCACTTCCACGGACAGCGATTCCACCACTGCCCTGGGCAGCCTGTTCCAATGCCTGAGCACCCTTGCAGTGAAGAAATTTTTCCTACTATCCAATCTAAACCTCCCCTGGTGCAACTGGAGGCTGTTACCTCTTGTCCTGTCACTTGTTACTAGGGAGAAAAGACCGACCCCCACCTCACTCAATGCTTTCAGGCAGTTGTAGAGAGCAACAAGGTCCCCCCTGAGCCGGCTCTTCTCCAGACCTCACAACCCAGTCCCCCCAGCCTCTCCTCATCAGTTGTGCTCCAGAGCCTTCAGGAGTTCCATTGCCTTCCTCTGGACCCACTCCGGCACCTCAATGTCTCTGTTGTAGTGAGGGGCCCATTGCTGAGAACTGTGAGTTTGGCCCCTGTGGCTGGCTCTCCACAGCTCACTTGCTGCCAGAGGGAAGCCAGGTAATTCAAAGTTACCGCAGGCGGCTTTCTAGCTGGAGCCATGGCTTGGGGCGCAGGGACCCTGTTAATGCACAGCTCCTCAGCACCCATATCACATGGCTTCAACTTCCCTGTGGGCTCACCTGAGAGCATCCTCAAGTCCACCAGCCAGCACCAGCACCAGCACCAGCATCAGCACCAGCACCAGCACCAGCACCAGCATCAGCACCAGCATCAGCACCAGCACCAGCATCAGCACCAGCACCAGCACCAGCACCAGCACCAGCATCAGCACCAGCATGAGCACCAGCATCAGCTGGGCTCTGCTGCTGCCTCGAGGACATCATGGAGTCTTCTGAGGAAATAAAGCAGTCATTGCTTCACAGACTTCATCTCTGTGGCTATTATGGGGGAGCTGGGCTGCTGCCTCAGGAGAAGTGGGGTCACACAGATCAGGTACTGTTCACCTCTGGACTGCCTGCTACAAAAGCCACCAGGTTTTAATTGCCTCTTCAAAGCCAGTGCAAGAGAGGAAAACAAGCACAGCGAGAGGATGCATTCACAGTCACGTACTGAATGCAACACCTTAATTCTGTAATGTATGAATTGTTGTCTGCAAAGAGAAAGTTTCCAAGAGCAGAGAAACCAAGGCCATCATCACAGGCTTCATGCAGTTCCTCCTGTCACTATCATGCTGTGCACAGGTAGGGAGCCCACCCCAAAAATGACATCTTCCTGCAGAGCTGACAGACACACAACCAGGTCCTGACACTTGCAGGTGCCCCTGGTCCAGCATCTTCTTTCCACCACCCTCATGCAACCGAGGCCTCAACTGGGAGAGGGACACAGGTACCAGGTTGAGCCTGTTAGGGCAGAAGCTAGCACAAGACCACTGCTGCCGTGCTGTGGGTTATGGATGATGCTCTTAGGTTTCTGCACAGTGCTGATGCTCTGCAGGATCCAGAAGAGGGTCTGGCATTGACACCTGCTGCACAAACGGTGAGAAGACACTGGCTGGAGCTTGAGGAGCAGCTCCCTCAGACCTGCTCTGGAGATGCTGTACCCCCAGGCAAGGGGAGAGCGAAGATCTCATGCCACAGACAGGTAGGTGCTGCAGCAATGCCAGGCTGAGCAGAGATGTGAGCAGGGAGGCTGTCCACCCTGCAGAGCCAGTCTTCTCCCTTTATGCAGCTGCACTGGCCTGCAGGAACGTCACGGCCTGCTCTGTTGAAGGACACAGAGAGATGCACTTTGCCTTATGCAGTCCTGGGATGAAATGATGTCTCACCATCAGCTGAGGCAACCAGTGAAGTTTCTGTCCCATTCCCATGTATTGAATCCTGCTCATCAAGGTCCTGGAAAACTGTGGGTGGAAGGAGCTGCCTGACCACAAGTTGGTGGTGATTTCCACTAGCACTGGGAGATGGGCACAGCCCAACAAGCTGATACCTCCTGGGACATGGACTTCAGGCTTCCTCCATTGACACTTCCTGTATCCCTGCTGTCCTAAGGAGGAAACATTGCCCGAAGATGGATTTGAAACCCTTTAGCTGGCTTTAGGCACACAGCAAGGGCAGGGACCCCCACTAGCACCCAAATCCCCACAGTGAGTGAAATGAGGCACGATGCAGGCAGCTGAGGCATCATCCTATTTTGACTGCTGCACAAGCCTCAACTAGCAGCTGAGCAGTTTTAGTTGCAGTCACACTAAAAGCTCTTCACAGGGAGGAATTCTTGGTTTAGCTGAGACAGTGAAGATCTACCATATGCTTGGGAGTTTAAATTCAATAGGCACAATTTTGCACAGACAGAAGAAAGGTTTTTTTCTCAGCCTGTCAAAAGATACAATCAATCCTTCATACAAGCTGGGACGAAGCGCTTCCAACAGGCAACATGTCTTCCAGTGTAGTCATTCCACCTCTGATCTCCCAGCCCCAATTCTCAAAGTTACAGAACTCTCCCTTGGTAAAGCCAGGAACTCTATCTCATGACTTTTCTGAATACTAACGTATTAGAGCATGTTACCATCCTGTTCTTTCCCACTAATCTCTTCAGTGCTCTACATTGCGCTGCTACTTTTCCACAAATTACCTGCTTTTCTTTTTCCCTCAGGAGACAACCACCAATATCCTCTTTCAATTCCACAGGTGCTGTCAGACATCTAGCACAGACATAGGTCTAATTAAACCCAGAACAATAGCTCCCCGTGTGCAGTTAGGTTTGAAATTCACTGTGTCTTTCCCAATGAGTTTGCATGCCCCAAACCTCATCTGCTTTCTGCAGCTATATTAGCTGTCTTCATGAAAGCCATTACACCTACCTAAAAATCTTTATCTTTAAACCTTTGACTCTAACAATACCGCCATGCCAAAAGGTTGCACACAATGGAAAGAGGAGGGGCAGCATGCAGCTGGGTCTGGTTTATAATAAGCAAAGGTGTAACACTATGACATGCTTCACAGAAGATCTTAAATTCTGTTTTGCAGGACTCAGTGAGGTTTGAGCACTAGTTTAAAATCAGTGTTCATGTTTGACTAGCAACATTGATCGATGGCTACAAGCCCCAGTGCAGCTCACACTCCCAAGGAGAGAAGTCCTTCAGCCCCTACTTGGAAGAAGCACCTCTTCACTTCTTTCTTCAGAGCTCTTCTCCAGAAGGGAAGCAGCAATTGAGCTGCCCTTTAGCTGAGCCTCAGTTTCCAGTCTGTAGAATAAGGACGTAATGGTCTCCCTCAGTCCTGGGGGAACAGGCTCATGTTTAGCCACTCCAGTCTGCCATCAGCCCCACTGCTTATCCATTACTACTTGTGATTGCCCCTGACTATGCCCAGTCTCTGCAGGAAGCCATCTGCACTGCTGTCCTCCAGGAGTTTATACAGCACCTGGCTACCAGCTTACTTCATGAGTAGAACAGTGTGTCCTACCAGTACCTCCCAGGGCACTTGCATGAGACCCCAAGTTACACAATGGGAGAGAACCTGAATCTCTTCTCCTTGAACCTAGCTATCATCATGCGGAGCTTCTGAAGATGGCTTACCCAACGTTTGCAAAGCTCTCACATGCTACAGTAGCAGCTGCCACAGAAGATCTCATGAAGAAGCCTTGTTCATGGAAGGCAGCATGCAGGGCAGAGAACGTGCAATTCCCACAGTGTGGGGTAAGCCAAAGCTGTAGCAATGCCCCCATGGTAAGCCCTGGCCACATAGGGCTGGGCTGTGCAGAAGAGCAAGGAGCTTTGGGACCAGCAGGTACCCAGCCTGCAGGGTGACCTGCTGAAGGAACATCACCACAGTGTGTATTTATCCCATTCAGAGAACCAACAGAGGAGAGGAGGTAAACCTTGATTGTGGCCAAGTGTTTAATGAAGCAGGGAGACCAGCTGAGGCTTTTCTCATACCTGGAGTATTTTTAGCATCTTTTTCCTCAGGTTGCTTTTCTATGTGCTTAATAAGGGCTGGGTTTACGCTGCTCTCTCTCTCCCTGGATCTGGAGCAGGACCTCTTTCCTCCATTGGACCTCCAATTTCCATATATTTGTGGCAGTATAGGATCTTTGAGATTTGTTTGAAACTGGTGGATGGTTTCAAAAGCAAGGGAGGGGGCAACTGTCAAGCCAACATACACCTACACAAACAGCATGACCACAGGGGCCTCCTTCCCATAGGAAAACGAATGCTATGTAGACATGATATTCAAGGCTCTATTATAATGCAGTAACATAGACGCACAGAAACAGTGCTGTGTGGGCAGCGTAAAATTTTGTCCTCTTTTAACCTTAGGTTACTGGACATTGCAATTTTAATGACTCTTAGAAGGAAGTGATTTTATATGCAATGCAGTGATGGCATGTTAACTTTGATGGACTGTGTTAGGTGGAGGAAGACACCCTTCAATTTTGTGTTGATTTTCACCTTTTTACATTCTTCCCACACTCTCCCCCACTAAGAGTAGACTCACAAACATGTGCACAAATACACAGAGCATCAGCAATGCAAAAACCCTTCCCGCCTTTGTCCTGATGCCACAGATGATGGGAGGCCACTGAATCTGATCCTTGAGCCTTGCACTTGACAGACTTACTGAACTTGACTGCACCACCTGTGTGCAGAGCGATGACTCACTTGATCAGAGGCTGTGGGATCTGCCCCTGGTTGTGGAGCTGCTGTCTTCATAGCAAATATTAGCTGTTCAAACAACACTCATGTTTCTATTCTGGGTCACTGTGTACAGACAAACAACAGTGAAAGAACAGGAATCTGCTACCA
Organism: Bolborhynchus lineola; assembly: GCA_025448015.1. Classification (NCBI taxonomy): domain Eukaryota; kingdom Metazoa; phylum Chordata; class Aves; order Psittaciformes; family Psittacidae; genus Bolborhynchus; species Bolborhynchus lineola. The sequence goes on from JAOEHX010013537.1 coordinate 13,897, forward strand.
GCCAGAGCTCTCATGGCACTCTCAAAAGCAGCTGACAGAAGCTACACTTCTGGAGAGGGTCAGAACGGCCAATTGCTGTACATATGTTAAAAAGATGTTATTAGCTGCCAGAGATTTCACATTTCCTTAGAGGAAGATGAATATCTGGCACTTTCCCTAGCATGTTAGAGGAGTAATTATCCGTGTGGAGACTGAGACGCTGACTCTTAACTTCGACAGGTTGTCATTGATTTCTGAGACTAGGGGAGTTTTACAGGGTTTTCAAAATACCAGCAAATTTTCTAGTGAAGAGCTGCACTGTTTGGGGTGCTTAACTGAAGCATCCCCTAATGGCTGTCAGAAATAATTCTCACTGTCACTCAGCAGAGGCAATGGATGGTTTAATATCAGGCATTTTGTTATGCACAGACTTCTCAGATAAATACATATCTGGCCCAAATGAAATTGCTACCCCTTCTTTTCATATTTGCTTCTCTTTGTGAACTCATCCGCTCCAATAGCCAGTTCAAAGTCCCTCATCAAAATCATAATCGTGGTTCAATCAATAGCGGTTTACAAGAGGAAAAATGCCTTGACCCATAAGAGCTCAAAATGGAGGTCAAGCCAAACCCACAACACAGAGAGATGTGAGGATGTTCAGCACGACCTGCCTTGATTTTCAAAAGCTGAGTTTTATTGAGTAGTCACCTCAATGATTTTATGTTGTTCACATTTCTAATATAGCAGTAGGCTCCACTCTGTAACAGAACTCTGTTCTAATGCCTAGAAAGCCCACAATGGCAGAGGCTGACAGGCACAAGGGACTTCCCATGTCTGGCTTTTCTTCAGCAGAAGCACAGTTTTATGTCCCTGAGATCAGAACAAAAGGGCTAGGAAGGCAAGTCCCAGAAATTCAATCTCAGCTCTGCCACTCACCTCTCCACATGGTAAGAAAATCCTTCAGTATTTCCCTTTTTCCGTTTTAACCCTTTACATGTTGAAAAGTAACATATAGTTGTTAATGTAGTATTATTATTTAAGATTCAATGGTGGGGTAGAAAGCCTGTCCAAGCCAAAGGAAGGACTAAAAGTCAGTCAAGGGAGACACAAGTGGATGAGAAATCAGACTTCATTATTCCTAGCACTACCAGAACAATGCCTTCTCTCTCACCCCAGAAGATCTCCATGCAAACAAAGATGGTTCAGGTAGTTTAACTACTATGCTGTTGGGGAGATGTTATTGCCTAGTGGAATGTGCCAGCAAATGAGGATAAAGCCTAAGGCTGGCTGCAGGTCATGGCTGTCTCGGCTCTCTATTAGAAGTGTTAGGATCTTCAGCGGTAGCCTGGGACCATCAGAGGTGCTTGTGGTGCACAGCAGGGATGGTAAGATGAGCGAGAAGCTTAGCTGGGGCCAGCACTGTTCTTTGGTGTTTGTGAGATGGCTGAGTCAGAGCCAGCAATGACAGCAAATCTTTAACAGCAAATCAGTAAATTAGGGGCAGAGAAGTTTAAGGTAGGAGACGTTGTGGCTGGTGTTGAGGTGTTCCTAAAAGGATTATGTTCCATTTATTCTTTAAGAAGTAACTAGATAATGCACCATGCAGGCATGAATCACATCCACAGGGCAAAACAAGGCAGGCAGAGGGGGAATACTCGTTCTTAAAGAACAGCGTAGAAAAGCAAGATGCTGCTAATTTGCTGAGCAGCTCTGAGCCCCAGACTGAGGAAGAACAGATCAAATGCTCTACTAATAAGAATACTGGAAGGATAATGTTAGCTGTGACTGATGTAGCACTGGTCCTGCACAGAAAACAAGGGTTTTAAGAAAGCGCATAAGAAAAGAATATAATGGTAAAGCCTTGAAAAACTGTGACAACCAGGAAGGTTGTTTAAGTGAGGACACCTATGCATGTTAAAAAGGAGTGCAATTAAGTAACTTGATAAAATGAGGGCCAAGAGCTCAAATTCATAGAAGAGCAATGAGAGCAACCATAAGCCAGAGGGTAAAAGGAGGAAAGGTCCTGGGTGTCTTAGGGCAGGGAGAACTAATGGGATGGGGCTTGCAAAGGTAGTGAAAATACTGCAGGCCCTAAAGGGAAATCTCACTGCAGTCAGAAACTGCCTTTTGTTATTTATGTTTTTTTCATTTGATAAATTTAAGAAAGAAGTTAATGTTCAGCTTTGTTAGAAAAAGCTTTAGTGGCTCGTCCTTAAGAGTATATGAAGTGTTGAACTTCTGATTACGACAGGTCTCCACAAATGAGAAGGGTATGTGAAACAAGGTGTGAGAGTAGGGAGATGGACATATCCTGAAGATGCCAGTGCTGACTTGAGGGCTGCTGCTGCCAAATGCTCAGTCTCTGAGAGGAACTGTTCTCAGTGATAAGCTTGCAGTTTTCAGCAAGGAGCACACTATGAGGAAATAGCCTCTGATAATAAATAGTTCCAGAATAATTGTATTTCCTTACCCCAGCCTCATGTGCCATTTTCCAGAAGATAAAATGAAGGAACATGAGGCTGTCAGGATCAGCTGGGGTCTCTGCCCTCTCACCACCTTTTGGCACCCATGTTCTCATCAGATCTTCTTGTTCTCACTGATTTCATTTGCTCTTCTGCTTATTTTCCTGTCACTGACTGAAATGGCAGTTTTATTTTTCTTTCATGATTAACTCATAATAATTAACTAGATGGCAAAATTTCAGACTTATTTAACCTCATTCATCAACGGGAATCCAGTAGAGTGCAATCCAGTTGTAGGTCTGTAGCACTTTCTACTCATTCCAGTTTATTCATTTCAATTTAGTGGAAAAGCCCTTCTCTGTGGCAAAGAGAATGTATTTTGCTCTGATCTGTAGTAGCATTATTAGCTTATGCAGTGAGGAGACAAACCACTCCTGTAAAATCGTATTTATCGGATTATTAGAACTGTTTTAGAGAAATGCCAATAACTGGCACTTAGGGAAGAAGAGAACTGGTGGTAAAGGCCATTAGGTGGAAAGGCTTTGGACGGAACCTGCAGGCAGTTTGCAGCAGTAATGAAGCAGATATGTCTGATGCCTCCAGTTAATTATCTCATTGAGAGCTTGCTGGGAGGCACCGCTGTGGCTGAGCTGCAATCAGGTGCTAGGGTGCAACACAAGGCTGGATTCAAACACATGTGGTTCATTTGCTTTAATGATACCACTTATATAGGCGCATTGCAGAGTACCAGAACAATCACTTCTGAAGCAATGGTGCCCACAAACTAGATGCCTTTATCATATTTATATATAGAATCATAGAATGGTTTGGGCTGTAAGGGACCTTAAAGCTTGTCTTGTTCCAATAGTAAATAGGATGCAAAATAACACCTGAGATTAACACATACATGCTCTCAAAATTGTACATATCCGCCTTTGCTTTCAATCATGGGCAGCTCCAGGAGGTCACCAGCCAGTCCTTCACATGTTCAAACAGCGTGACCCCTGTACAACAGGCTTCTTGCCTCGCTTCCCAACAAGAACATCCTGTTTTTCTTTAGTAGCCTACTAGATTTGTTGTTCCGGTCAATGTTTTAGCTCAGCTTAGTCACACAGTCTTCACCTAGGATCATTGGAAATCAAAGCAATAGTCTACTAGGGGATAATATATGTATCAATAATATACCCTGGTAACCGTGTTTTGTCTATACCTAAAAAATCATGGCAATATCCCCGGCATATAATCATGTTTGTTTAATTATATTACAAGAGAAATAAATCCATTGAAAACCTTAGGGATTTTTTTGGTAGCTAAATGGAAAATGCCTCACTCTTCACCAAGTTATTAACAGAAACTTCAGAAGATGAGTGCCTGTAGGTACTGCTGACCTTTTGTGCTGCGGTGGTACATCACCAGAGAAAACTCAAGTATCAGAAAAACTGTAAAGGAGTAGAGGACTGGAGAACAGGTAACACTCAGTTCTATGTAACATCTATTCAGCTACAGTGAAAAGGTACTTTAGAAAGAAACAAGCTGCTCAGAGCTCACGTTACCTTTGTGCTATTACTGGATTAAAAATGTTGCATGCTTAAATGCCTTCTTGAGACATGCTGGTGAAAAATGCTAGCTAATACTTTTTCATGTCAGAGAGAGGCAAAGAGGACCTTAATTTAAAGACATAGTGTCAATTTTATGGTCACTTATAAAGAAATTATTTTAAATTAGGTTCAGATCAAATATCTCCAAAATTCTTTGACAAGTGTCCTTTTTTTTATTTCTACAAAAATCTTGCAGTTGCATCTTTTAATTCTCTTTTTTCCTTCCTGGATATGGTGAAAATCCCCCCCTCAAAAAAAAAAGGCAAGAGACCAAGCTGTCTACAGCCAAGCTCAGTGCATATTCTTAATGTGAGGAAAGACATGGTATGGGTGAAACTGTAAGCAGAGCAGGAATTTCACTAACCTTAAAACCAGGTGCTCCTCAGTGCATACCATACATAAAAATGTGTGTCTATAAATACATAGAAAGAATTTAAAATGGTTAATTAATGACTGAAAATTGCCTTCTGGTCAGAACTGGGGCTCTAAGTTGTGTTTTGAGGCAGAAGTGTGATGTTGAGGTCATCATGCTGCCTAGCATTGTACTGAAATGGGAGCTCTGCCGTGAGCTCGATGTTTTGCACTCTGACACAGAACAGCTTGAGGTGAACAAGTCTGTTATTAATGTATTGCTCAAAGGCAGACTGAAAACACAATGAATGTAACATATTTTTGATCTTAAAGGGGCACACTGAGAATCCTCTGCTGCTGGAGGAAACAGATATACAGCATGATGGCCCATGCTCTGTTTCAGGAATAGGCTACATAGAGTTACTTTTCTTTTCTTCCTAAATAAATTTTATTCTCTGCCCAGATGTTTTTTACTTCTCTGGAGATGATTTCCTCCTTTTTTTCCAGGTTACATAGAACAGCAATTCTCTTGCAGTGCAGGCAAAAGAATGATGTATCACAGTTAAAGATGATAAAGGCTTGCCATCTGCTTGCCTAGACAGTTCAAGGTAGTTTTGAGACTTAATTCTAGCACACTTGTGAAGCTACAGTTCTTTGGCGGCTGAAAAATCAGATATTCAGGCTATAGGAGAGACCCTCGCTGTCCAGTGGAGCTCTGCTGATGCTATGCAGCGCCTGTAATTGAGTAGGACAAGCAGCTTTCTAACAGTCTCACTCCATTAGTTTTCCTCTTCCAAAATGAGTGCCCTTTTCACCTTAATTTGTTTATGAGGAGGCTGGCTGACAGGACTGAATGAAGTTAGAGTATTAGCTGTGGTGGAATACTCTCCCTCCTGGCTCAGTGCTCCTAAGTGGAAGTCAGTTTCTGCAGGAGCTTCCCTTTGCATCCAGCAGCAGGTCTCAGCTTTAGCTCCAGATTGGAATATTTTGACCCTATGGACAGCATAGCTCATGTGTACACAGCTGATCTCAGGG
>JAOEHX010013538.1:0-16472 GCA_025448015.1 Bolborhynchus lineola
TGAAATAGAAATTGAAATCTCTAGTGATAGGTTGCTTCCGATTTATGTATCATTTCTATATGCCTGAATTCATTAAATATCCATTGCTAAAGTGCTTGAAGATCCCCCTCACACTTCTCAGTTCAGTGGTTTCAAAAGACAGCTTGAACACTTGCTTAAATTTTCAAAAGCTCCAAAGATCAACTAACTCAGATGACAATAAGCCCTAGAATCTGTGCTCAGGGGATTGCTCAGAACAGAGTTTTTTATAATGTGGCCTGTGCTGAAAAGACAAGGAATGATACTTCATGGTGAAGTACAAGTCTAAACCTTGGTAGGGCATAGTGTGCCCTAGAGGGAAATTACTGAATGTCTATAGTTTGGTTCTAGTTTTACAGGTTCTCTTGGTCCTGGTGATACATTGACATTTGTGGCCATTTTGAGATTGTCCTGCAGGACAGCTCTGTCTAGTCTTCCTGCAGTCTAGCCTACTTGGAAAATCATAAAGGTGCATTCACAGTTCAGACCTGCTTTGCATCCACAATGAGCCTGAGGCACCCCTAACAACTCACATCATTGTCTTGCAAATGGTGATCCTCTATGAAGAGCAGCATTCAGTTGTTCTAGTTGCATTTTATTCGCTGAATGTACCCTGCAGAGCTGACTTGCATGTGCCCAGGGACCTTTGCTTATTCATGTCTGCTGCAGATGCATGAATGAACTGTAGGGTCTGATGAGCTGGTGAGGTATACTGAGGACTTGGTACATTTTTCCAATGAAATTTGAGCAGGTCTGGTATCCTCACCTATGAAACTGGTATAATAGGTGTTCTCTGCTTGTCAAGGATGAGGAAAACTAATGCAATTAAGATGGTGAACTCCTACTGTAGGACTGGACTTGTATAGATATCTCAGCCAGTTAGACTAATGTGGCAATCAGAGAATGAGATTACTGCATCTCATCCCCCAGGTGAACCTGAAGCACTACAAACAATAAAGAGACTTTGTAGTTCAGCTCCCAGTCTTACACAGGAACCAGAAAATAAATCCCTTTCATGAAACTGTGGAGAATTGCGCCCCTATCTGCCCTCTTCTACCAATAATCGCATTCCTGCCAAATGGAAAGTCCTTGGCAAGCTGTCTTTCTTCCTTTAGCACCTGGGCAGTTTTGGGAACACCAGAGCAGCCTAAGTGGTGTCTCCAGCTCATGTGAGGCTATTTCATTACTGAAATGTCACTGGGCTCCTTGGTCTTCTCTCCCAAGGGAACCACTGCTGCAGTCCATACAATTACCTCTGTCCTCAGGTTTAAAGAACCCGTGCTGTCTAGAAAGGGAGTAGTGGGCATGTCACAGAGCCATAGATGATGCTGTGCCTACATTCAAGTTCTGGGCAACCCTTGATTTGGGACCCTTACAGGGGTTGCTGCCTTCATTGGGGGTGCTAGCTGGAGAGGGGAGGAAGCTTCCCATCTGCATGAGGGCTGGCACAGAACAGGGGCGAAGGTGTCAAAAAAGCAACCAAGGCAACATGAAAACACCCAGCAAAAGGCAGAAGCAGTTAGTGCCAGCTCAGCAGGGTAAAGCCCTCAGTGCTGTAGCAACAGTCCACATGTGGGGTTGATGTGTGCTCTGTTGCTCAGCCATCTCAGGATTGCTTAGGATCCCATCAGCCTCCTGTATCCTCTTTAGGCACCTACTTGCTTTGACTACACCTGAAGCTGACCTCAGTGAAATGGCGACAAGGGAGCCTTTGTAAGCAGTTTTGGTTGGGCTGAAGGCAGGAGGATCATAAGGCTGTGCTGGTGCAAACTACACTGTGGCTTGGGAAAGGGAAAATGGAAGCTCCTGGCTTCCTACACAATTCTGTCACAAGCCTCTTCCCACTTCCTGACTTCTGATTTTGTGTTTCAGTGTCTAATAAGCCTAACGATAACTTGGAGGGAAGAGAGGTGCTTGGTAGTGGAATGCCAGATAGTGAAGGTGTTTAGCAGAGAAGCAGTATGGATCAGATGTTGTTGACTCCCAGCCAACAACAAATGAAGAAAATGAATGAAGAAAACGCTTGGGAAATTTTCAATTTACATTTTTATTGAAGGCTGCTTCCTTCCATACCCTCCCATCTTATTAATTTTTTTTTCCCCTCCTGTGTTAAGCGAGGTTCCATTGGTTTTGACTTTTTAGCATCTTTGTTCAGAACAGATTACAGATATAAAACTCATGGTCTTAATCCCCTTAGAATTCCTATTGGTGATTTGCTAGAATTCTTGTAAATGGAATTTTACCAATGCAAATCACTGCTGAAGCATGACCATGTTCTTCAAATTCTTCTGCTGATACAAGCAGCAATTAAAAAAAATCCTGCAAGATTAGATGTGTTTTTCAAAACTTACTTTTGTACTACTACTGATGTTGTTTAACCTGCTTTTTGGCAGTACTCGCTATATATTTAGTCTCCCTAGTTCCTATTTAACGCTCGTTATTTACTTTTGTGGGTCTCACAAAGCATTTGACAGAACTCTTTAAATCACAGAAATCAGAAAGTGAATGCATAGACTTTGCAGCTGAGGTTGGGTTTACAATATTTTAAATGATCGAATGGATTCGATTTTGATGATACTCTCAGAAAGATCAGCCGCTTCTGGGGTGATTTTGTGGGTTTGGATTGGTTTTTTGTTTGTTTGACTCTTTTTTTTAACTTAGGACTGAAATAAGCTTTCTTTTATGATCTCTGTTTTCAGACCTTTTCCCCATGCCAGATATTTCATAAAGAAATCATTCTTTCAAATCTTGCCACAGCATGTAATCTTTGTGGAAAGCTTGGGTGAAAGCCATCATCACCACTAACAAAAGGAAAAATAGCTTTGCAGCCATTGCTCTGAGACAGTGATAAAAAGAACATTCTCCCTGTTCTTTCCACAGTGTCTTCTCACCAAATGCAATATGTTTGAGTTTGGTCAAAAAACATGTACACCTCATTGAGGGTGAGGGCTAACAGGAGAGAGGGGGTTACCCAGCAGTCACACCCCTCCATAAATCTCAGGAAAAAAGCACTTTTGTATTCTTTCTTATCTTCATTTGGATCACTCTACCCCATATTTGCTCCATATGCTGTGACAGCCGAGTCCATTTCTACACTGTAACCTTGGGGAGGGGGTAGCAGACAATTTTCCCAAATAAAAGAAGTAATGAGCAGTGCTGAAGAGGCTCCCTCCTTCACAGGGTGCTCTGAATTGACCTTGACTCACTGTGGGATGGGGGTGGGCACACTGATTTGTTATCCTTGTGAATCTTTTGCCTGTATTTGATGTGGTTTGAAACAAGATCTCAGATGTAGAAAGGGTGATGGAGGGTATCTGGGAACATGCGGCAGCAGTGTTTGAACCACATCCTCTGTGGTCAAGTTATACCATTTCTTCTCAGGCCTCTGCTATGATCATGTCTGGAAGGAGATCTATGCTTGCGCTGAGCTCCACCAGGTACTTAGAAGGGGAAATGATGAATGATGGTCAACTAACACATCTAGTAGGGCTTTGCAGCTCTGATTCAGGGTTATAGAGGGCTCCTCTAGCAGTTCTCTGTTTGGATACCAGCGTTCCCCCTTTTCAAAATCCAGTCTTATGCTACTGCTGCTGAGTGGGAGCTGCCCAGCTGCAATGTATGGCTGTATTCCCAAGCCAGATACACAATGTCCTCTTCTCCTTGGTACTCACTAGCTGCTGTGCAGCCACTGGTCCAGTCATAGCACAAGAGGCATAAGATTGCACCGACCTAAAAAAAACATGCATACATTCCTGCAGCAGGGCTGGGGTATGGATCTGGCCACAAGAAACAGGAATGTGCCTTTGTATTTATTGGAGAGTAGATTAGTGGTATTAAGGAATGGGTTAGCATGTGTGTAAGGAAGGGAGGAAGGACAGCAAGATGTCTTGGTTGCTGAAGGCTTGTGGACCTGACAGCAGATGTCTGCTTTGTGCAGAGGCAGTTCCACTTCTTGGGGAGGAAGTAGCATTTGCAAGCATGGGCTCATGGAGGTTCAGAAGCTGTGAAGCTGTGAAAGTGGAAGTTGTGAGACATCTTCAAGTTTTGGAGAGGAAACAAAATCCCACAAATGGCCTAGCTGGCAGGTTAGTGAATGAGAAGTAGGATCTATGTTTCTGATATATGGGGAATTTGTAGTAACTGTGGCATGTCTTACATGGTGAGCTTGATGACTAATCTTGTATATCTGAAGCTACCCCTCTGATGAAGATGGACTTTGATTCCCTATTTCTTTATTGTCCTTCTGACTCAGAAGTCATTCACAGCTGCTGCTTTGATGAATATAAAAGCATTACACATAGAGCTGTTACATCCCAGGAGTTCCTGTACCTACAGCCAATCTTCATTTGGATCACTCTACCCCATGCTTGCCTGACTGCACCAGTGAGCCCTGGTGAAAAATGAAGAAAGGACTGAAAAATCTCCTTGTTCCACTTGTTTTTTAAAGAGGAAGGGTCTTAGCTACTGGGCCCGGGTGCAGCCCTAACATTAGTGAGAAGGTTTTGTATTGGCCAGGACCAAGCAGGGCAGCGAGTAATACAGAAGCAGTGGAAAGGGAACAAAGGGAGAGAAACAGCACTTAGTCTGTCCTCATTCCCTCTTTCCTGGTGATTAATCTGCCCCAAGCCTGACACCAATTCTGTGTTCAAAAATAAACCCACATTTTTCTGTGAGGAAAAGCTCCCATATGTAAAAACAGTTTTCCTACATCAAGCTGACCCTGACCAAGAAATATTTTATTACTTAATGAAAACTTCAGGAAATAAAACCAACATTGGGTTGACTCATGCCAGCTACATGGGGATTAATTTAAGAAAAGAAAGACAACAGGATTGCACTGTTCATCTTCTGTCAAGTACACTGAGCCCACGAGTGGGTTGGGAAAGAAATACCCATTTGGAGGCAATGCAAGGGACGTGACTGCTCTCAGTTTTGAAACAGGTTAGTCATGATGGTGATTGAAAAACTACAATTATATCATCAAAAAAAAAAAAAAAAAAAAAAACAAAAAACAAAGGGGCTGTCCAAGTCTCAGTGTTTTCAACATAAAAATTCAGCTGGTACCCACAAATGTGACATCACTTTTTTCCTCATTTCACTCACATTTTTCAGACAGCATTGTCTGTATCTTTTTTAATTACAAATTTGAAGTGGAAATGCTTCATCCCATATAGTCCATGTACTTATTATGGTATTAAATAAAGATGTACAATTAATGCTGTTCATTCAGGAATATATATGTTAATCCTATTTGACCTCACATTATTTTAAATAAAAGAGATAGAAGCATCTAGTTTTTCTAAAATTTAAGAAATTAGACTTTTGGAGTCAGTGAGGCCAGGATGAGTAAGGATGATCATGCTTAGTAAGGCTAGAGAAATCAGTTAACAGACAATCCACCATTGCAAGGATTCTGTAAAGAATTCACTGTTTGACAGTTTGACAAATCAGATTTGTTTGGCTTGAAAGAATTTCTGGAGACGATACACTCATGTCAATTTGAAAATTTATAGAACAGCCAATGTAGTCCTGAGTTTCTGTGTCACTTCTATGAGTAGCTTTGTTAGGATGTCTCATGTTGAGCAGGATAAATTTGACAAGCACCAATTTGTGAAGATACATTATTAGGTTTTTCTCTAATCAGAAAAAACAATGCCAAAATCAATGTTGTGAAACCATTACCACACTGAAAGAATTCCAACTTATGCCATCCAAGTTCAAATGAAGTGGTAAAATAAATCGGGATAGAGAAGCAGGTTAAGAGGACACATTTTTCTCACATACTTGATTGACTAAGGAAATTAATTGGAGAAAGCCTAGAAATCACTGTCCATAATGTTCCACAATTAATAAATACTGTGTGACTCATAATGATCTTCTCAATTACACTGTTATTAATGCCAGTTTAATTTCACTGATGTTGCTGAAGTAATTCCTGATGCGCATGAGAAAGCCTTGATGGAGCTGGTAACACAGGAGGTGTAGCTGTTTCCCTGCTTGCTGCTCTCCTGCTACTCTCTGTACTACATTGTTAAGTGTGCTGGAAAGGAATGAGAGAAAAAAAAAACACAGACAAGCAATTAATGAACTTAATTTTATGAATGTTAACTAGAATATTTAATATATGCTTGTGTTTGGGTAGTTATGTACACATCACATTAAAACTTTTCCATAGCCTAGTCTGATGTTACTCCTTTGTTGCCACATTATCATATTGCTTCATGCTCAGCCTATGATCTGCTGGAGCCCAGAAACCAGTTTTTCATTTAGGGCAGGAGGATAAAGGATGGATTAGGAGGTCAGACATGTCACTGGCCACAGCTGGGTCAAGATTTTGATGAAACAGGTGTTCTGAGATTCTTTGGAAAGTTTTCTCAATCTGACCCTTGCCACAGTCTTGTCAATGAAACGTGGATAGCTCTTTCCTACAGCCCAGGACTTTGTAAGCATGAAACACTAAGGACTGGAAAGCAATCAATTATTATGAAGTTATATGTCACAATGATTTCACTGCTGGATGGATTATGAATTTCATCCAGTATGGCACTTCCTTGCCTTTTATTTTCCTTTTGTTATGATAAAGTCTATGCTTAAAGCTGTCAAATAAGAATCATATGTGCACTTACCACACCAATTTTTAACTACATGTGCTGGAACTAGGAACTATCGAGGATGATAACACAGATGCAGCTGGGGCTCACAGTGGGAAGGATGTAAGAAATATCAGCTCAGGTAAAGACACTGGTGTCCTTCAGAATGAAGACTGAAAGAGGGTAAAAAGCTGTAAATATGTATATATATATATATATATGGATGTATTTAAGAAAACCTGAAAGAAGGAAGAAAAATTATATCAGCCTACTGTTTCTCTCACAGAAGCAGTAACGCTGGCCTTTTCCATTATTCCATACCGCAGGTTTCCATGACAGTCAGTCCTGTAGGCAACAGCAGCCTTCTCTTAGACAACAGACATAGCAAAACTGTCTCCTTTAGAAAGGTTTAGAAATCCCCTTGAGTAGCAAAAATGTAATTACATTTTTCCTGTCTGGATAAAGGTGTAGTTATATGGGCAGCTGGCAGCTGCTAGGGTTAGAAATGGGCACAGTGACTGCCCACAGGGAGCATGTGGCAAGGAGAGGAGCCTACCTGTCCCTTCTTTTCTTACGTCACCTTAGACTTCAGGAGCTAGAAGTAAAAAACCATCAACATAAAATTTGCAGAGAACAGAGTTAATTTTTTTAAGAGGGGAGGGGTTGTTCAGCTGAAAATGTGACTGTCCGTTTGCTCTGGTTTGTTTAAGAGAGTGTGCCTGGGGATCCTGTATTACTTCAGGTCTGTGGAGAGAAGCCTGACCATCAGGACCACTGGTCACCTAATTCCCAGTAGAGAAGACATATCCTGAATTGGTGCTGCCAAAGGAGGCGCTGGTGTTTCCGGTGGCCTTTCTCAGCCATATATTCACTACACAACCAGCTGACTACAAGGTGAGGTACCACCTACATCTCCCAAAATGTGTGCTTCAACAGTAGTACATAATCCATTTCTCTCTTCCATGCAGACTGTATTGTGATAAAATGCTGAACCATCCTGAGGGATTCAAGGTAGTTTGTTCCTCAGAATCATGTATCTCACCCTAACGGGCTAAATACCTGTGCCTAACAGTGGCCTGCAACATTCTAAGAAACTTCAGCTACAAGGAAGTACCATGTCAATACGGCCTGCCCTATAGTCATCTACTTAGGTGCCACTGGCTGTGGTTAAACTAGGACCTTTGTGAGTATGGGACCATCACACAGATTAGATGTTTCTGAGAAATCAAAGGCATTTTGCAATTTATGGTGATGCTTGTTCAAGTAACAAGACTTCTCTCCCACTCCAAAAAAAATACCAAACAACAGAAAAAAACCTTCATGTCCCTAAACATGAAAAAAATCTAAATTTCTTTGGAAATAAATAAAATGTGCAGGGAGGACATAGATACTTTTAAGGTATCTTTAGGTTTATTTCTAATATGGCCACATTTATCCTTTAAAAAATATAATCAATTTTCCCAAATCTAATCAGCGCTCCTAAATTAAAAGCTACTTGGAACAAGAAATTGTGATTTTCCACTAAAGGAATGTTGAACTGGGTGGTCCAGAATCTTCGAATTTTCAAGTCAGAAGAAGTAATTTCAAAATATCTGGTTTCCAGTGGGAGGCGTCAGATCTCTGGGAAGGTGTTGTGACAAAGTCTCCTTCTGAACTCTGCATAATATACCTTCATTTTCATTCCCCTTTTTTGCTGTTGCAGAAGAAAGGATGTAAAGACCAGTTCTGACCTTCCATCTAAGCATTCTCTGATCTGGAGATTAGCTGTGAAACACTTTGGAGAGCCCCTTGCAATCAGAGAGACTTCATTTCACAGTAGCCTCTCAGTCCCCTGGACTAATACATACATATAGATTCATACTTGAACTTCAACTAGATAAGTATTTACTAATTCTATTACTGTTCAACTGGCAACAAATTTAGAAGCAGGGGCAACAGTATTTCCTTAACAACTGTTTCTAATATTTTGGGGTTTGTTGTTGTTGGAGGGTTTTTTAATATACTGCACAGACTGTCTTTCAAGAACTGAAATAATAATTGAACCATTATAGTAGCAAGCTAATAGAGACCTATCTAATGTACTTGTTGGCATGTGCTGTAAGCCTGAAATGTATGTCATTGTTTTAAAATGTTTTAGCATCCAATCTATACCCCAGACTGGAGCAGCGTTATGAAACCCTCCACAGTGTAAGCTATGAGCCAGTGTGATGGCTCAGGACACATGCTATCTGAAACTGAGATTCTGAGGCACTGCTGCACCCTCCTTAGCAGTCTGCTTGCAACAGACATCATCAGAGGTGTGAGTTTCAATGACAGAAGGCCCTGCAAAACAATACATTACGTTAAATCAAAACTCTTTTCTGTCCTCTGTTGAGATTCAGCTTGGAAGAAAGTAGATAGTATACGTAGGTGCATAAGGGTTGCTTTATAACCCAGAAGGGATTTGTTAAGCCCTAGTAAAACCTGAGCAGAGATGGAGAAGCAAAGCCAAAATAGCACATAAATATTCAGTTACTTGCTTTGTTGCTATAGATGTATAACTGGGCATTAACATTTTGTTATAAGCATAGGTAGTATTTAGAAGACCTGTGTAGTTTCTTTAATACATGGTTCGCAAAGCAAATATGACAGGGAGAAAGTCTTCATGGCTTTTTGGGTTTGTTTTTGTAGTCATATGCTCCCTTCTGCGGAGTGCAGTAGCCTTTACTGAGATTTTTAGGAGAGTGATAGAACAGAAAACACTAGAAAAAAATTCAAGAGCTTGAAAGTGGAGATATTTCAATGAATTTTCTCCTTAAGGATGTTTAAAACCAACTAAAACATAACCTTCTACCTACTATGGTGAAGTCAGCCTACTATTTGCTCAGTTATTTACCTAAATCAAGTTGAATTTAATTATTCTACAAAGGGTTTTGATTTAACCTTTAGCAAATTCTGCACCCCATCGCTAGAAGTAGTGAAACAAATAGTCTGTTCAGAAGCATAAGGGAAGAACAGAGAGTGCAGAACATAGCACTGAAAAAAGATCCAACATAATGTTGAAATTAGGCATGTATTTTGCAGGGCTGCCTCATTAACTTTATGGTAAAGAATGATTTCTGATCAGCATAGATATGTGAAGCAACTGGCAAGCTGTTATTCTCACTACATTTAAATTTGACTAAGATTTCCATTGGTAAAGTTAATACCTTTTTCTTTCCTCCATTCTTTCTTTTAAGGGATTTCAGAGAGCGAGGTGCTAGCAGGTAAATGTAGGTAGCACCGGGGATCTTGCAAGGGCAGGTGTTAGGAAAGTCAGTAAAAGGAGGAAGTTCCCAATACACTGTGCATCCTTATTTGGCACTGAAGTCAGAACAAAGGTTCATTACATACCAGGAAATAGTAAAAACAAACAGTGGGAAAAGAAAAGTTTGTATTGCTTTCCAGCTTCTTACAAAAAGAACCATTTCTAAAGGCTTTTATGGCTATACCCCTACACCAAGTGTTTATTTACACTAGGGGTTTAACTTCTGTAATTATACACCTACAGACAGATGTATGGAATTCATTTGGTAGCACTTGTAGTCAAGACACAGAATGTTCTGGAAGGTAATGTCACTTCTGCTGACTGCAGTACTGGATTCTTGCCTGGGGTGTCACCAAGCTAACCAGAGACTCATGGCTAAGGTAAATGATTCTCTTTTAAAAATGCTGATGGTTTTCTTTCTTTCTTGAAAAGTAAGGTCATTGCTAAACTATTCTATTGAGCAAGTGCTGATGTCACAGCCATTCAGGACTTCAGTCAATGGGTGTTCCTTTTAATTAGTGCTGAAGTCTTTGTGTGTGTGAGCTTATCTCCAAATCTTGGAAGTGTAATTTGCAAGTGTAACCAAGAAGGCTTTAAAAATATATTGATATAATATTTAAATATCAGAATTTAAGACACTTTTTGTCAAATTTAAGCTAAACTAGAAAAAGGAAAAAAAGTTCTACCTTAATTCAAGAGCTAATCTCATTTTCATGCCTTCATGGTGTTTTTTGTGGATTTATATTCCTGAAGGAAAAGCTAGGCACAATAGAAATTTTGTACAGTTTATCTACCTTATAATAGTATAAATAAACCTACAGTGTAGGCATTACCTGTAAAATAAATAGTATTTTGGCAATATTCTCTTTTAGTGTTCTTTGCTAATGATAAAATACCATGCCCTAGGTCAGGCCCCCCTAGATATGTTCATTATACAGAATTGCAATCCTTGCAGAGCTGACTGTTTGTATCTCTGTGTCTCTTTTTCATGGCATAGGTCCACAGCACTCACGTTCATGGAGTTTGCAGAGGTGGAAAACCATGGTAACTTTCACACAAGTGAAGATGGACATATTCACACACAGGGCCACCAAGACATATACACAATGTAAGATGTGACTTTAGAGGACTTGAAGGAGCTTGAGAACCAGCTGCTGCTTGTGCCCAGCCAGTACAATGATAAAGATAAAAGTAAGATATGTGCAGGTCCAAAAGACCTGTGACAATTTGGTTTAAAGGAAGGCAAATCCTGTGACTTCTTGAATGGTTGCTGTATTTCTTCAAGACTAAGTGGTGACTGGATTTTGGGACCTTTCTTAATCCTCCTAGTTAGCTAAGTGATGAATGTGTTTCAAGGACCTAACTGAGCATGTGAAATCGTTTGTCACAAGTTGTTAATGTCACAGTTTTGCACTTCTTCAGGGTCACAGACATCAAAGTCATTCTGGAGGGGAAAATAACACAGAAGGGACATTTACTGATTTAGTTAAGTAATATAATGAGCAAGCACATCTTCAAGGCAGTGAGAGAAAGTCAGAAAAGAAAAATGTTAATTGTTTCTGAATGTCTTTTAATTAAAGTATTGGATTGCTTTTCTTCAGAACTAAATTTACCTCTGACCACTTTGAAAATTTTGTCTGTTTCAAATAAGATATGGGAAAACATTTGATATTCTAGTTTCTAGACTTCCTTTATCTCCTGCTACGTTTTCTTTTTTTTAGTAGTAAGAACTGAGCTGAGGCAGACTGTATTACATATTTCTAAAAAGAGCAGCTGTACTTGTAGAACAGTGAAGAGGCAGAAGCTAGCAATTGTAGATATCAGTGACTAAATGAGCACAAACACCTGTGGTATCCAGAGAATTGCACAAAATATCTCTTACAGCACTGGAATTACTTCCTGTATGGCTAGGATAATGGTTTTGATGTTTTAGTGTGCTTCCCTAAAATTGAATGTTCTGACATAAAAGGCAGGGCAGAGTGGAGGGCTAAGATTACCAAAAACCTTTACAAACTTCTGAATGCCTAAATGCCTGCTAGGACCTCCTTTGAGGTAACTTGAAGGTCCTCAATGCAGACCTTTTTCTGGATCATCTTTCATGTGAGGAGAGACTGAAAGAGCTGGGACTGTTCTGCCTGGAGAAGGCTCAGAAGGGACCTAATTAATCAATGTGTATAAATAGCTGATGGGAGGGAATGAAGAAGACAGTCCCCACTGACAGGACCAGAGGCACTGGGCACAAATTGGAACACATGAAAATCTATCTGAACACAATAAAAGAGTTTTTTTTTACGCAAAAGTGGTCAAACACTGCCACAGGTTGCCAAGATGTCTGTGGAGATATTCAAAATCTGACTGGACAGTCCAGGGCAACTCATCCTACATGACCTTGCTTTAGAGCATGGGGTCTGACTAGAGGTCTTCCAGAGATCCCTTTCAACATCAGCCATTCTGTGATTCTGTCATTACAGGAGGCAGACTACTGAATGAGTCTGGTATAGCAGTTCTTGTGTTTATAAGCCACTAAATTATTACCCTTGTGCATTACAATTAAGGACTGATCATATATAACCTGTCCTAGTTCCTCATGCTCCTTGTTATGGCCTCTTTCTATTTGCCATGAACCCAAACACTTTTAATGCTGACTTCTCAATGATCATGGATTTCAAATGACTCCCTTGTTCAGCTTTTGAAAAATAAGACACTTGAAGTCTGGAGCTGAAGAGTAGCTGCTGAACCTCATGGCTGATTTTAACTCTGTAGCTCCAAACATTTCAGATTCACACTACTTGATTAATCATTTATTGTCAAAATTTTCTCAGTTTAGAGTGCTATAACCAAGAAGCCAAAAGCATGACTTCAGTGATTTCTCATGGGCTGTTAGTGTAGTGATCTTTTTGCCTTTCTTCACAGTCGTTTTTAAATAGTGAAGACTTTTCTAATAGCAAGCCATCTGAAAAGAAAGCCCACCCTGGGGTCAGCACTCTGCCCTGCTCTATCTCTTTATAAAATGCATCTTTGGGTAGTCTGTGCTGCTTTTCTTTGATCTGAGAGTGAAGGTGAGAAGGTGAAGGTTATCCAAACATGATTTGGTGCCATGAAAATTAAGTTTCTCTTCACTTTCCTCTCCTGCTTTTATTTTTTGTGTGTGCTTTCTCTGGCTTTATCTCTTGATGCATATCTTATGAACACCACCCTCTCAAAGAATATTTGTTGTGCTTGTTCTTGGCCTTCCAGAGTACTCTGGGTCCCTCCAAAGCTTATGGGACTTGAAATATTCTGGTCTAAGGTTCCCTGGCAAGCAAAAATCAGACCCCCCTGCTATAAATAGAATTACCACAAGCCCTGGGACTCTAAGCGTGTGGAAACCCCTCTGATACTACTTTTATTTCTCATCTTAGGCAATGTAACTTGTGAGCAATTCAGTGGTGGCAACCTTCTCAGCTGGGCATGTGCCTCTGTGGATTGATGTGCTGGGCTGCCTGACCTCTGGACCTGTGAAGCTGCTCTCTTGAGAAAAAAAGGCCAGGTACAGAAGCTTTTCTTGGTCTGAAACTGGTGATTTACAATCAGTTCATGTCAGGTTGTGTGAAGTTCCCTTTCAACAGCATTTCCCATTGCGTATACACATGGATTCCAGGGCCATCAACTGTGGTTGGTAGTATCGGTTTCAGATGCTTTGGGAGCCTGGTGCTGGGCTGGGTGCTGTGAGTTGCGTCCAAAGGACTACATGGTACGACCTTTGCAGAAAGGGAGCAGACATTCCCTGGTCAGACATCAGTCTCTGTAGCTGCTGTGCCAGGAGCATTTCTGCAAGGCCTCAGGGACAGTCCCCTGCCACTGGAAAGGATTATTTGGAAAGACAATGCCATCTGACTCTTGTCACCTGGATCCCACCTGGATCACTGCATTCAGCACTGCGGTCCCCAACATAAGAAGGATGTGAACCTGCTGGTGCAAATCCAGAGGAGGGCTACAAAGATGATCAGGGGTCTGGATCACCTCCTGTATGAAAACAGGCTGAGAGAGCTGGGGTTGTTCAGCCTGGAGAAGAGAAGGCTTTGGGGAGACCTTAGAGCAGCCTTCCAGTAGCTAAAGAGGACTACAAGAAAGCTGGAGAGGGACTTCTCACAAGGGTGTGTAGTGACAGGACAAAGGGAAATTACTTTAAATTGAAAGAGGGTAGATTTAGATGAGATGTGAGGAAGAAGTTCTTCCCCATAAGGGTGCTGAGGCACTGGCACAGGTTGCCCAGGGAAGCTGTATCTGCCCCATCACTGTCAGTGTTCAACGCCAGGTTGGACAAGGCTTTGAGCAACCTGGTCTAGCAGAAGATTTTCCTGCCCATGGCGGGGGGTAGAACTGGATGAGCTTTGAGGTCCCTTCCAACCCAAAACATTCCTGTGATTCTATGATCTCCAAAGCAAAACTGTGGAGTGCTTTTTGCCTCTACTTACATGCCAGGGAATGAACCACATGAAGACTAGGAAGAATCACGTCCAGCCCAGACATATTTGGGCCACCAGGAAGTCCAAGATGCGACTTTTTTTCTGAGGTCCTATCTCTCTCTGCTTTCTGGGGCTGGTGCAGGAAACTCTGGATTGTAATTATTGCACATTTGTGAGGACCAGGGAGGAAAAACTCAGACTGCAGCTGGCTAGACCCACCAGTTGGATTACCCCTTGTCACAGGGAACCAGAGAAGTATTTTGTATGTTATTGCATGAAAATAAAATCAATTCCCTAGTAAAACCTATATATATGATTATATATTACATATTCATTTCTTCTTTGTTAGTTAATCTGTTCGAGAAAAGAATACCATGATTTAGTATGGAGTAAAACAGCAAACAAACCAACATTAGAAATGCAAATCACGTTAAGTGATTTGTAGCTTTGTGATTCACAAGGGCTGCTGCATATCCTGCAGACTTTCCCCTTCCTCTCTTTGAATCTAGTCATGTGTCTGTATTTTTTGCCTATGAGACATGAAAGCACACAGGGATTCTGTCGAAAGACTTCAGTCTTGAAAGGTGAAGGTTAGACAAGTTCAGTTGAAGGGACCCAGAGGAGCCTGGAAGTGTATTTCTGTCTGTCAGAACCATCAGTCCGAAGGACAGTGCTGTGTGCGTCAGAAGTGGAAAGGAGCAGGTAGTCCACTTCAGAAGCAAGAAGAAATGACACTAATTGAGGTTGCCTTCACACACTTGAAATGTTTTGTTCTCAGTCCTAGAGCAAAACAGTGCAGCCCTCAAAATAGGAAGAGTAAAGGGTGTTAAGGAATCTCCTGTGTACCACTGAAGAGGTTTTAAATAGAAAAGCTTTTAAAATAAAATGGTTGCATGTAGCTTAGGAAATCCCTTAAGGCCACTTGCCCATTTTCATAGGGGCTTTGTGTTGCAGAGCTATACAAAATACCATCTAATTGCATAGTTTAACTTTCTGCTCTCATCCCAATAGACTTTGCTTTCCGTTGCTGTATGATCATCCAACCACTGTGAATCTACCTTTTCTATCACAGACCTTCTGTATAAGGAAACTTCCTTCCTTTTTGGAAGAAAAACTCCCACTGGAGAGGGATGAAGCCTCTACAGCAACAATACATTAATTCTCTTCCAAAGCCATCAAAGAATATATTCTGGAACTGCTCTCACAACCCAGCTCTCTAGGCAGGATTAAATGTACAGATGTGCTGTTGCTGGATGTCTGTCCTGGGTTCAGCAGTAGCAGTTGTTTTTCCTCCTTCTTAATAGCTGGTGCAGTGCTGGTTTTGACTTTCAGCCTGGGAACAGCGCTGATAACACCGATGTTTTTAGTCACTGCTCAGTAATATTTACTCTGACCGAGGACTTTCTGAGTCTCATGCTCTGCCAGGGAGGAAGAGAAGCCAGGAGGAAGCAGAGACAGGACACCTGACCCAAACTGACCAAAGAGGTATTCCATACCACAGCAGCCATGCCCAGTATATAAACTGGGGGCAGTTACCTGGAAGGGCTAGATCACTTCTTGGTCGAGCTGGGTATAGGTCGGCAAGTGGTGAGCGGTTGTATTCTCTTCCCTTGTTATTTCTCTTATCATTACTATTATTGGTGGTAGCAGCAGTGGTTTGTGTTATACCTTAGTTACTGGACTGCTCTTATCTCAACCCATGGGAATTACATTCCTTCGATTCTCCTCCCCATCCCTCCAGGAGCTGGGGTAAGGAAACAGGGGGAGTGAGAGAGCAGCTGCATGGCTGACTGAGCTTAAACCACGACAATGTCTTTCACTTTTAGCTGAAATTAAATGGAAATGGGTCTTGCTAGTTTTGTTTCCAGCTGGGACAGAGTTGTTTTTGAATGAGCAAACAGCACTTCGTTCAGCAGCTGAGACAGCTTAGCTTAACCAATATAAAACTTGCTAATGACCTATTGCTCAAGCACTATCCTAGTTTCCTCCAGAACAGTTCAGCTCAGGCAGGTTTAAATTAGGGAATTTGTCTGCTGAAATCTGAATTCTCAGCTACTGTGTTACCTCCTAAGGCCTTCTGCATCTTTCTCTTCCACAGTTTTTCGGTCTCATGCTTTTGTACTTCTGTGT
>JAOEHX010013539.1:0-18173 GCA_025448015.1 Bolborhynchus lineola
TAGGTTAGATACGAGGAAGAAATTCTTTACTGTGTGGATGGTGAGGCACTGGAATGGGTTGCCCAGGGAAGTTGTGAGTACTCCATCCCTGACAGTGTGCAAGGCCAGGCTGGACATAGCCTTGGTTAGCATGGTTTAGTGTGAGGTCTCCCTGCCCATGGCAGAGGGGTTGGAACTAGATGGTGTGAAGGTCCTATCCAACCCTAACTATTCTATGATTATATGATTACATTTTTTTAGGGCATTTATGCATTAAAGCCATATTTTTCCAAAAGCATGTTTTTTTTCTTATCAAGCTTAGAGTTCTGGTTTTAAGTCCTGAGTCATCCTACCGACCTCCTGTTAAGAGTCTGGTTGTGAGGGGCTTGCAGCTGTAGCACTGGTATACATAAGTACTGGAGGAGAAGGGATGCAAGGTCTGCAAAGCTTCATCATGCTAAAACAGGTAAAAGCCAAAGTAGATTAAAGAAATAGATCACACTATCTCAGGTAGTGAGCACACAATATCTTTAGGCTGCAATCTGCAAGATACCCAGCTACTTGCAATGAGTTCATCCTGATCAGACCAGCTCCAGAAAGCACCCCTTGACAGCGGTTGCAGCCTTGGGCACCCAGAGGCTGTCAACACAGGAGAAGATGGTGCAGCCTTCAGCAAACTGACTGCACAGCCAGCTTCATCTCTAGTCTCTTGGAGACATTTGACAAGTCAACCAACATGCCTGACTCATATCCCTCCATAAAATCTTAATGGAGCCTTTTTCAGGCAAAGTAAATACTATTAGAATCATGACATCAGTAAAGGAGAGCAAGATCAGGCTGTTGGAAATGATCTGTATAAGTTTCAAAGCACCTAATTCAGAAGTGCTTTCCTGAGCAAATAGCACACATAAAACCCCAGAATTCATCATTTAAAGAAGGAATTGCAACTCAGCAAAGCCTCCCACTGAGCTGTCAAGTTAATACTAAAATAAAAGAATATTTTAGAATATATTCAAAGTCCCATTTAATAGCAGATTATTTCACTACCTCATTGGCCACCTGAAACAGGTAAAGGGGCAGCCCAATGTAATTATAATCACCAGCATCTATTTTTACAGCTTAGTGAATGCTTTCCTTAAATTTAGCTTAAATTTTATCCAGATGAGAGGAAAAACATGCAGCATGCTCAGAGAGCGAGCTACTGCCCTGAAGCGATTAGCGGAACTGTAACAGTTGTTGTCTCATAGAACAGTTTCAGGTCTGACCTGAATCAATTCAAACCTTAAGCTTTGAAGAAAAGAAAGAAAACCCAGAAACAATCCTGGAGTAGCCAACACCAGTTCTGAACCTGTTCTGAGCTGCTGCTTTAGATTATTTAAGTGCTTAAGTAACACTGATCTCAGGTATGTTTTCATGATTTGTAGGTGTTTTCTGAGGAAGCACTCACTTAAACTTTCCCAGCCAAGAGTCTGCAATGAGTGCTCCAAGGATGGGCGTCAAGTAGCACAGAGCAACAAATGTGTGGTAGATGGCTGTAGACAAGTTGTCATCCCAATGCAGGAAATACTTGAAATACAGAACAAGCACCGCTGCAGGAAGAACACCAAAACAACAGGTTACAAACCAAAGTCAGGGCTACGCAAGTGATGGTCAGCAGATACAGGACATGGGACATACCTCGCATGCCATAGTAGGAGAACCGCTCGCAGAACTCATTGATGACAATGAAGAAGATGCTCCAGGGATAGCCAAAGCAGCTTGGCTGGAGGCAAGAGACAGAGTGTAGACTCAGAGCTGAACAACACAGGCTAGCATCTCTCACTGCAACTCATGGCTCAATACAGACTCAGTGGGAGCGGGTAGGTACTCAGGGATTAGGAGAGTGCATGGACTTCTGTGGAATGACACTCATTAACATGAGCCAAGAGTCAATTCTCACTTTCCTCTCATGGCCCACAGACCTCTATCAATATCTCATCTGCCTATTGCAAGAGATCTTCATTAATGCCGTATTTACTCTTCAAGCATTGCATTGTGCACATTTGCAGACTTCAGCTTCTAACCGTTAGAACCATCTTCATTGGTACCTAAAAATATCCAAACTCCTATGGTTTTGGAAAATAAAAACCCAAGCCCAACAAAAACAACCCCCACCATGTAAACCCTCATAGCACACCACATTTAGAAGCCTGGGACAATTATTAAATACCTCCAGTTGAGACAAATAAGCATTTAAACATTTTATCCAACAGTTTTCTCTGGAAAGCTCTCTATCCTTACAAATACTCTGCTTGATGAAGAATCCTTCATTTCTTCAGACTTGCTGATAGAGCTGACTTTACTGCTAATCCAAAATGGCGTGTTAGTAACTGCTGTATTTACTGAGTCCCCAGCTGCTGCAATAGGCATCTCCATGGTCCCCACCAATGCAGCTTGTGACATGGCTCTTGCCATTGAGACAAAGGAGAAAAGCATACATCAAGTACAGATCTGGCATGAGCAGAATTTAACTTCTGATTCTCTACTTTTCTTAGTGGATGTACACATTATATCATTTCTATTAAAATTATTAGGAATGAAATTGCACATAATCCTTTCTTTTTACCTTTTTTATGGGTTGAATTCTGAAAGTTACAGAAATAATATTTTTAACAAGCCTCAGAACATGCCAGAAGTAAAACAGTTATGAAACTTAAGAACAGGCAAGAAAATAAAGGCATTGTTTGTCTTTATGTTGTGATGGTTCAGGAATCAAACCAATTTGCATTCCATGTGAATCTGCCTTCAGCTGAGGTGAGTGCCAGGTGGTAATCATTTAAAGCAACCAAAATTAAAGGGCTAAATAGAAACTTGTCACTCCAGATTTATCACATCTTCTGAGCAGAAAGAGGTGTCTCTTTAGAAAGACCATCCACATATATCCCAAAATTAGATAAAACTCACTAGAAGGTGCCTAATTCCCTCAACTGATGATAGCAGGAGCTGTAGGTGACTACCCCCAACTTGGACACAGATTTCCTTGGACAGAGATCATACAGCGGGCTGTTACCCAGCCCTGTCTGTGCACCATTCCACAAGCCATGCAAATGTTCAGGCTCCCAAGGAGATGGATGGAGAACCACACCATGAAAGCTGGGCTCAGCACCCATTAGAAAACCTTTTGGGTGCATGATTTCACCTGTTGTCAGGTTAGGCCCTAGAACAGTAACCTAAACTGCACAACTGGTTTCTGCCAGTGTCATAGGGTGTAGCTCAACTAGGGAAGAGAGAATGTCCTCATCTGAAGCAGAACAGAGCTTATCTCATGTCTGGGCTGTCTATAGAGAAAAAGTGACAGGGTGGCCCTTGGCCCAGAGGTTGGTGGGGCCCGTTCCCTCCAGAAGTTCACAAAAAGCTAACTATAATCTTTCTGACCTTGGGGTTCTCACCAAACCTCCCCAGTTTTATGCCATTTTCATAGATGAATTTTCAAGTGGGTGTTACATGCTGATCTGGGAGGTAACAAGCTTCCACCAAGGTTGGATTTATGTTTTTAAGCTACTAGAACTTATGTGCCTGGTGGAGATTGCCTGCATTCACGTGCCAGCAGCCACTGGTGGGTTTTTACTGGCTGCCCCTGAACCAGTGAATATCTCCAAGTCACAACTGGAGCTGAGCATGAACAGGGGGACATGCAGGAGAAAGATAAAGGACATTCCCCAAGGTAACAGCAGACCACATTCTGGTTTGCCAAGGTGCTACAAGCAAGAAGAGAACATGCAGTTACGCCTTGATACTACATAACCTACACTGTTCTTGTTCTGCATTATATATTCTCCTCTTCAACCTCTGTTGCAGTATACATGTGCATGTACACAATTTTATCAAAACATTTTCTGTTGTGACCCTCATCGGCCGGGAAGCACTGGGTGCACCACTGCAGCGGTAACCTGAAGGTCACGTTTTATAATGCTCTCTAACCTTCCCCTGCCCTGGGGATGCCACCACCCTGCTGCACAGCTTTGACTTTGACTGCTGAGGAAGCTACTAAGCTGTAGGGAAAGTCTGCAGAGTAAAACCTTGGGAGATAAGAAAAGCAAAAGCAGAGATAGGGCTCCCGAGGCAGGTGCCATTAACAGTACAAAGATTCAAGAGGAAGAACTCACACTGCAGTCTAAGCGTCCTAAGGGAGAGTCAGCGGATGATGACAACTCAGCCATACAAAGGATGGGCTCCAGGGACCCTTCTGCTCGCAGCCAGTCAGCTCAGTCAGCAAAAGCTCTTCAGACATTTTATCAGGGTGGTGAGCACACTAATGCTTAGCTGGGTTTTAATAAACTACCAGGCTGCTTTGTGCACGTTGCCTGATAATTCATTATTATTTTAATGTTTATAGGTGGTTATGTGTTTATGGTGGTTATGGTGGGTGTATCTTTAATGTTTATAGGATGAAATTTTGTGCTCTGCTAAAGTTACCCAAACAATATAGCAACTTTCCATAAGAGGAAATACTTACCGACTTGCCCTTGCTCTTAGCAGCTGTGGAAGGAAAAAAAATAATCAAACACAAGCTAATGGAAAATACGAAGTAGCATTCTTTAAAAACTACTGGAAGACATGGGAAAAGTTCAGATCAAAGCAAATCATAAAACAAACTCAGTATTGTTCAGGATGAGCCAGCTTTCAATTTGTTAAAGGGGACTTTTCACTGTACAAGAAGTTACTAGGAAAAACTTCACTTGATAGCCTTCTGGTTCTTAGGGCTTGCACAGATTCACGTACACTCAAACAGGACTGACAAGACAAAGCTCACCACACATCATTCCAGGTGGTGGTAGACTACCCTACCATGCACAGAAGATGAATCCTATTACAATTTACACTCAAGGATGTTACCTTCAAGGCAAGTCAAGAGTACAGAAGACACAAGATGCCCTGCTAGGGGTGGATGTCAAGTCCTGAAAAGGGGCAAACTTCCCACAGCTCAGATTTAAGCAGGGTTCAATACATGACCCAACAGAGTAATCCATGTTAGCAGGCATTTCCATAATCTGGAGATTAATTTAGGGAGCCCTGGAAGTATAGAGGGGTCCCACTGAGATCCTGAAGTCACTTCCAGCTGCTCATGAAGGGTTTGCTACTCCAGCAGCCCTCTGAGCAGTGTCTTGCAGAGCTCACTCAGGAAACAGGCTCGAAGGCTGAGCTTGCATCATTTCACATAAAGGCTATGTGCCCACATTGTAGGTGTCAGCATTTCCTATAAAGCCACATAAGCAAGGTCATTATCATTAAGATAAGACCAAGTACAAGACATGAACTTTGAAATCCTTCTTTGCAGATGAAATGTGCCCATAATATATCTCCAAGAAAAATATGCTTCCCAAGATCACTATTTAGTCCATAGTTCACAACTGGTGAAAACAGCTGACAGCAACACCATAGCATTTGACAAAATACTAAATAAAGTCACTTTCAATTATTATTAAAGTAAATTAATCTGATTCTTTCCTTCACGGCCACAGACAACTACCTTTACAACAGGGACAGTAGTATTATGCAGATCATCCAAGAAGATATTTTCCTAGAAAACAAATATCGTCCAGAAAGTGACGTGCATGTGACTGCAGGGGACATGCAGATGTTGAGGGCACATGCAGATATCCAAGTCATGAAAGTTACCAGTAATGTTCCTTACATAATTCATATGAGCAGGTATTTTGAGTGATACCAAAGCATTAACAACAGACTACCTTTATATTATTTCCACTTGGTGGCCTTCCCCACCGTATACACATCTTACTGCCAGTTTTCCATAATGTGTGCAGGGAACATCAGCTTGAGTAGCTCAGTCCTGTCTGTTAGCTAAGCCTTAAGAAAAAGGCATCAAGGAATTTGTATTTGGTTGGGGTTTTCCTTCCCAGAGAGGAAAAGTATCACCTCTGCGAGAAAGCCTATCAAAAGAGGCACTATATTTTTCACACAGCATTGACTGACTTCAGAGACAAACACACTTATTTCTCAACCATTTTGACTTTACCCCTCTATTCTCCTTTTACAGCAACAGTTGGGAAATTCCTGATGACATTCAAACCAACACTTCAACATCGGCACCAGAAGTGACTGAGGAATTCCACTGTCAGGCCACTTTCAAGGTTAGAAGCATGATTATCAGCAGAAATGTTAAATTATTCCACAAAATACTGAAGAGCTTTGCATTTTTCAAAACAAAGCTCTAAACACACACTTTGTAGTCCCTTAAGATGTTACATATTTTTCAAGCAAGATAAAGACAGAACCCACTCAACTCAGCTTGAGCACTGAATCTCAGTAGTTATTAAGCAGTGGGTCGCTCCCTCCTAACCACACTTGCAGGCAACATGGGGGAAGGCTTATGGCCCTGAGCCCTTCCCGGGCAGCTCCTAGCACCTTGGCTCCCTGCAGGCACAGAGGCACTGGGGGCTGCTGCAGCTCCTGAGACTCATGGTCCACATCACAGGATGGCCATACAGAGCAAAGCAATGCACTCCCATAATAGCAAATCGGTGGTTGGAATATTTCATATCTATGGGAGGCTAGATCTGTACACAACCATACTGTTATTTGGAATGCTCCTGGCTCAAGAGCAAGCCTGCTCTCCCGCTATCTGATGCACGGCACAGCCAAGCCCATTTCCTCTGCTCCTTGGAGCTGCCTTACAGCATCTACACAAGGATGCTGCTCCCATCAAAACAAGTGACTCCAAGAGTCTCTGCTTCACACCTTGATCTTCCAGAAGGACAATGGCACAAAAGCCATCAAAGCAAACCTATAACCCAGCAAACCTGATATTACATGACAGATGTTTCTCTCTCTTTCCAGAGCCACCACCATTTTCCCAGCTCCAGCAAGACCCCAGAGCTGCTCCTGGCAGAGGCACTGCTGAGCTCTGCCTGCTCGTCACTCCAGCTGCCTATCCCCTGTTTGCTGAAGATAAAATGCTTATGTTTTGGGCATCTCAGGTTCTTCCCCTAAACAAGAGAAGGTTTCCTAAGCTTGCTATGAGAGGTACACCAACAAACTGAGGCACTGCAGGATCAAGGGTCTGGTGAAGGGTAATGTAGAACTTCAACACAGAAAAGCATCATTTTTTGTCTTTACTGCTCCATGTTCTGGTTTAGACAACAACAAATGTCCAGGATTAACTAGCTAAATGGGCCCTGCCCTTGTCTGAATCTTCCTGCTGTAATTCAAAACCGCTCGGTTACCAACCCTAGGTAACAGAGCTTGTGAAAAAGCAGCTATTTAACAGCGGTGAGACACAGCACATTTAACTTGAGCTAGGATTTTTAAACTCCACATGCCTTAAAAGTTGAAGACAAAGCTTACCAGCTAAACATTCAGCTTAAAGAGCTTGCCCAGGCTAAGGCAGCATTATTTGGCTTTTGCTACGGTTTCAAGGCAGGTTTGTACCAGCTTGGCTACAGCCTTGCCAGAGGAAAAGAGCAGACATGGTTTAGTGTGAGGTGTCGCTGCCCATGGCAGGGGTTTTGAACTTGGTGATCTTAAGGTCCTGTCCGACCCTAACTGTTCTGCGATTCTATGAAGAAGCAGTAGATGGGGACGACCCAGAGAGGTACGAACCACCTGAAGATTGCCTCAGACATCACACCACGATACAGGTGCAGCCCGCGGCCATGCTACGAGCCCCTCACTGGCTGCCTACAGCCCCCCGGTCAGAGAAGGCAGCTTAAGGACCCGCCGGTGCCCAGCCCGCAGGCGACATCCCCACGCCCCACCGCACGGCTGCCCCATCCCGCCCCGCAGCACCTACCCATGTCACCGGCGCGGTCCCCGCGGAGCAGCGGGAGAAGAAAGGAAGGAGGGAAGGAGGGTGCCGCGGGCGGCAGGGCTTTAAGGGCGGCACGGGGGCCCCGCCCGTCCCCGCTGCTCCGGGGCGGCGCGGGCCGGCAGCGCAGGTGGCTGGAGGAGGCACCGGGGGAGTTTGACCTCCTGGGGAGCTGCCCGGGGCTCACCCGCCCTTGACCCGCCGGGTTCGAGGCGTGCTGCACCGGGGGGGAGGCCCCAGCCTTGCCGCCGCCCTCTCCCCCTCCGGCTTCTACACAGGGACGTGAACTTTCTGCCAGAGGCTTTGTTTCTGCGGCTGTGAGAAAGCACAGGGGAGATGCTGTCGGCAGCGCTAACGCCACGCGTCACCCCTTGGATGTCAACCGCATGATGGAAAACCTACTGAGTAAGCTGGCTATGTAGTGTATAGAAAGTGGCTTTCTGCCTCGTTTTCTCCTTTTGAGCCAGGGAGACAGAGCTTTTCCCGACTCAAAACCAAGAGAAAGCACAAGCTGACCAGCTGACACTTGCCTTCTACCTGTGTATCCCATGAACCAGCACTTCTGAGAAAGTGCCCAGAGAAATTGTGGCTGCCCCATCCCTGGCAGTGTTCAAGGCCAGGTCGGATGGGGCTCTGAGCAACCTGATCTAGTGGAAGGTGTTCCTGCCCATGGCATGGGTGTGGGAACTGAATGATCTTTAAGGTCCCTTCCAACCCAAACTATTCTGTGAGTCTATGTTTCTATAACATGGTTTGCGTGTCACTTCCATCTCTCCTGCATGCCATGTGTGCCTCCAAACTACAGGGCAAGCTGTGAGAAGGCCAATGAATGCAACACAATGTATATGTTTCATACATGCGCCTTAACTGAGCTATATGGATGAAATAAATGGATGAGAAGTTTAGCATGAGAATGGCCAGAGTACAAGGCCAGCAAGAAAAGCAGATTCAGGAAGCTGCGCAATAGCAAGACTTGAATGTACTCAGGTAATGGAAACAGCAAAATATTAGTAGGTATTGCCAGGAGAAAGAAGAATAAAATCCTTTTCCAAGGCTTCCTGATGTTGTGTTACACTGGTCTATGGTTTATGCAATCAATCCAGTGGCATCTCCCACAGCGTGTGCTTCACAATTACCTAGCTGTCAAACAGGTTGATTTCTTCTGAGGTACAAATCAAAGAGGCATTGCAATATATTGCAATGTAGAATATCTGCTGTCAGCACTTCAGGTGCTAAAGAAGGCTGCTCTGACCTGAGACGTATTGCTGTAGATGAACCTGGATTTCTTAAACTGTGTCTGTATGGGAGAAATGTGCAAAGGACCTCTTAAGTAGTTACCCGTACTCTTGAAGGTGAAGAATGAGTTGGTGGTCATAGCTATATTTATAGCACATACTCCTGTAAGAAACACAAATCTTACTGTATAAGCTGCGCTGCTACAGCTGATGCCAGTCATATATCACTGCTCTGTGAGATAAATGGCCACACAGAGCAGGCAGTGTTCAGTTCTCTATTAGGGTTACTCCAGCAAAACAAGGAGTCTGTAATGCAACAAAGAATCCTGAAATCACTGACAGCTCATTCATGTGCAGAAATAATCAAGATACTACTACGATTTTTGAGCTGTTAAAAGAAATTAAAGGTGACATTTCTTCCTTGAACATTTGGTCTCTTCCTCTTGCACAAACAGTGTTGAATGGGAATTCCAAGTTGTTCCCAAGCACATATTCTATGCTTTATTTCCCCATACATTTGGTGGAAATAAAGAGTAGGCCTCTGATGTTTTTTCCTATAGATGTACAATGGGAAGCAGAAATTAAGATAAACCCCACTTATTTTCTCAGCAACTTGAGATAAATAGGCTAGTTGGATCATCCTGGCTTCCACTCATGTTAACTTTCAATATTCAAGATCTGTCTTAAACCACAAATGAAAAAAACCCAAACTCAGAAATCTCCTAGCAATATTAGTAAGGAATTTACCCTACTGAGCACAGATGTTCTAATTAGCCCCATGGAGAGAGATAAAGGTCCACGCAATTGCTTCACAGCTACTTCTGCAGTGGGTTGTAATCTGCTTTCATTCAGTAAGCCCATGCCATGAGGTTGACCTCTGCAGGGCTATTTTGTGGCTGTACTCATTGGAGGGACAGAATTTGTTCTCAGAGGACTTGAGTTTCCTAGAGAGGCTCAGTTTCTAGGAGAACTCAGAGCACAGCGAGGCTGTCAAGTATTCAGCGAGTGAAGATGAAGATGCAATTCTGCCTTCTTTTACAAAGCTCTGAACTCACCAGGGTGCATTTTCAAGGTGCAGTCGAAAACTTGGGCAGCATAACTTCAAATACTTAAGTATAAACCACAGCTGGTGATCAGAAAGTACATTAGTATGTGATTTCTGTAAACTGTGCAGGTTAAACTGTCGCATTGTTCCAAGAGCATACCCTAGCATCAACTGTTAGCCAGTATGGGTGGAAAATTAATTTGATGGGTACCTTGCTCTGTTATTAGTTAAATGCCACAAAACATCACTCAGTTAAAGTAGGGAAGACAGTAGGAATGTTTCCTTGTCTTTTGTAGGTGGTAAGAACACGATCATTTCAGGGACACTGGTGACATCAGTCCATAATATAGAATAGCTGATAACAACTATTTGTTATTTAAGCACAGTAGCCTGAATTAAGATGAAAGTATATTTAGGAAAGTAGAGACAAATTACTATTTGTTTAGACTGTGTGTATTTTATAAATATTTATTAAAGTTTTGACTCAGTATTTTAGATTGGAAAAAGTATAAGTAGCATAGAAACTGCAACGGTGTGCAGTTCATTGCAGAACAGACAGTATTGAGTAGGATGCTGAAAACTGATTTCGGTAGTGCATTAATTCCATTAAGGATAAAGGCTAGTGCATTTTGCTCTATAACTACATCTTATTTGGCTTTCACTATGGTAGAAGCTAAACACTAATAACTAGTGATTTCTAGTAACTACCTTTCCCAAGACAATATATCCTTCCAAGAAAAGTTTATCCCCACCTTCCAGATAGGGAATCTGAAGGAAAAGGTGATTAGTGAATCCACTGATGTATACAAAAAGCTTCCAGAGAGAAGCTGCACTTTCTAAAGGAATTGAAGCATCCCACTAAACACATGAACATTTAAATAACAAAGAAAACAGGATTTGTTTGCTGTGACCTTTCTCATCACAACTGTATTGTTTTATTTCCTGAAGACATGGTTTGCCAGTAGAGCAAATAACTGGTGGGACAGTCTGGAAGAGATGGGCACCACTGGGATGGAGGGTACCAGGGGTCTCTGAGAAGGGGTCTGCAGCAGTTCAACTGCATACAGCCACCAATAATGCAGCTGCCAGGTACTGTGCATTTCCATAGTGACACCAGGTTTGGTATTTGAGATGCTCAGTTTCCATGCAAAGATCAACTTTAGCCCCAAAACATATGGACTTGCTACTTCAGAAGTTTGCTAAACCAGGCTGGGGATGTGCAGAGAAAGGGGAGTGTGCTACCAACCCAGCCTGCCAGCCCAGCTCTGCAGCACCTGGCAGGTATTCCTCCCCAGAAAAAGGGAAAGAGCTCATGCTCTGTTGTCCAGGAGGGACATGGATTCTCTGGCAGGTCTGCCTGTACACAAACTGAAAGTGTGGGTGGAGGGGGAAGCAGGAGCTAGAACGGAGACTTGCACATAAATAAAGTAATTACATGAACTGTATTTACCTGGAGCTGCCCCAGAGTGGTGCCAAAAAACCTTGGCTCCTACAGTGGATCCTGAAGCAACCTGCAAAGATAACATAGCCGAGGTAGACCTAATGAGTTAATGGTACACCATACATTGTGAAGTCACTTCTGCCAAAAAAGTGGGCTTGGATTTTTTCTTTTGGTTGACCACAAAACTTGAGGTCAATAATCCAGAGTGTTTTATTTCCAGTTGGTTTACTCTGATATCATGGTCTTCTCTGTAGAGCCGGCTACATTCATTTGTATTTTTATTGACAAAGAGAGCACAGGCTGAATTGCCAGCAAGGGAAAGAAGCCTCACAGAGACATCCATCAAAAGTAGATGCAATCCACCAGGAGAAGCAAAGAATGTCCCCACTGAGCTGGGATTGTCCGCTTCCTCTTTGTATCCATCTCCATCATGGCGAAACCTTTGCTGCTCTTTTCCTCCACGGTTTCTCCCTTGGGGAATCTGAAGGGATGGTGGTTAGAGGAAAGCCTGGGTTTAATAGAAAACTTCAGTTCTGGAAGTGCAGGTCTGTATGGAAACCACAGTTAGCTGACAGTTGCAAGGAGGTCTTAGAAATCTTGATTTTGGACTTAGAGATCAGACTTTCCCTTCCAGCCTTGAAATGCCTAGGTGGGTCCAGCCTTCAGCCTTAACCTTTGTACTACTCATCACAGTCAAATACGGAGTGCACGCATCATGTTGTACCTATGCAGTACATCAGCCCCTGAGACTGGGGGAACAGAAACACACATAGGGATCCTAGTTTTGGTGATGAGTTACTGTCAGACCTTGTGCAATCCATCTCTGAGGCTGGGAGATTCTTACCTGCCAAGGAAGGGCACTCCCAGCAGGTATGTGGGGTAGACAAATAGAAGAATTAGTGTAAGTGTTAAGGGCAGCTGGTAGGGGAAGTAGGACAGAATTCAAAGCCTTTTTGTATCCCTTTCTACTGCAGAGAAATGCACACCTTCAAAGTATGTAACCATATTAAAGAAGAAAAGATAGCAACAAAGGTGTAAATAAGGATTCAGGCCTTTCACTGGGTGGTGAAACCTTTTTTATTGTTGAATTACATACCTCTGCCTTTCTTCATATTACATTTGGGTTAACCTGACACACAACATCACTGTCTTTCTCCTAAGGCAATGCAGCAGGTTTCCTGGGTGTTGTTCAAAGCATATTGAAACCACCCAATCATTCCTTTAATACTTTGTTTTCTCTGTGCCTCCACGTTGATATTCCCATTCAGAAACTTCAGATTCATCTTGTGAGACCTGACATTTCAAGTGAATCTTTCAGCTTTTTCTTGCATTGTGTGTTGAAGTTTCATCCGTTGTGTGTTTTCAGACAAACTGTACTTGGCTTTTTCTCCTAAGGACAGCACCTCAGCGTGTCAGCAGCACAGCAGCTGCTGGGGCTGGCCAGATTATCTTGTCAGTTTATGCAACCAGCCATTAATCATGTTGTTGACTGGACAACGCATGTTCAAGTGTCATCTCTTGACCAATCTCTGCTTTGACTCAAGCATGTATTAAAAGACTGAAGTTAAACTGACCCAGTATTTAAGAACTGAAGTGTGATATTTTCACCACAGGTTACAAAGCTTCCTTCTCTCTATTACCTATAGTTCTACTGTCTCTCATTCAGATTAAATGAAAACTTTAGCAGCATTATCCGATAGAATTTCATCAGTAAATACATTTCAATAGATGAATTTATTTCACTGCTCTCTTGCGAAGTCACTAGAAAGTCAATTTTCAAATTTGATCTTAGAAATCTTCGTCAGTTTTGTGGCTACAGAAAGATCCAAGCTTCAAGAGCTCAACTGGATTGTGGCAGAATACTGTGTTTAGAGGAGTCAGTATGAGGGAAGTTTGGGTGGAAGGGACAGTGGAGGAAAGGGCTATAATAGGTGGTGGGGATTCCATACTGAAGGGGAGCAGGCGCCTGAAGAGAGGAGTTGGATCATCTCTAGCTCACTAATCTGGGTAAGTGGTGTTTAAAAAGAGAAACTCTTGTTAGTACAGCCTCAATGAAATTCATCTGGGACATGCCTGGTCCTTCATCATGTGAACACCCACCCCAAACCCTCCCCGTCATCTTCCGTTGTGAAGCATCTCCCAACCTACAAATCTCTTCCACACTTCCTGCTCTGCCATTTGCAATCTCAGACCTTCACTTGGACCCCAGCTCCTGCAAAATGGAGTTTGGTCTATGGCAGCAACAAATGCCAAGACAGCACTGAACAATACAGATTCACCTATGAAGTAACAGAAGCATCACACGCACACTGCAGTATTCCTAAAGGCACAGCTACACCTCTACTTCTCCTTGGGCTTTTCCAGTAGCACCTCTACCCTTCTCTAGATGGCCTTCTGATTTTTTAATACTTGTCCAAATTAAAAAGAAAAGAGATGTTATTACTGACCTATGCAGTTCCGTTCTCATTTTGTTGTTCTTGGCAGTCTCTTGGACGCTTGATTCCCAGTAAGCAACACAAGCCAACTCAATCACTTTGTTCTTTCAGCTTTTAAAGAGGGGCACCCCCTTCCCTTCTTATGCTTGGAAAGGTCAGTATTTGCTATTACTTGGATCTGCTTACACTTCCTGCTAATAGCTCAACCCATCTTCCTCTTAAGGGAGGGGGAGATTTTGAAAAGAAAGAAAAAATATACCCATACAAAACCTCACCAAAAGCAATGACAGAAACAAACCAGCAACAGCTTTTTGCTTCTTGCAAAGACAGCTGAGTAAAATGCATTCAATACAAAGGTAAGGTTGCAGTGCCATGTACGTAAACCACCTAAAATTACATAATATATTTCATAAACTGAAACTACAGCACATAAATGACCTAGTCCTGCATGTCAGGTTGTCCTGCTGGGTTACTCGCTGCTTCCCTCAGCATAATGAGTTTTCCAAGAAACAGAAGACAGCCTTCAAAAGGAACCAGAATTTCATGGAACCTACCCAATGACAAGAAAATGGTTTTTTTAGAAAATCATTAAGAATTTTACCAGAAAGATCCATACTTCTGAAGATGGAGTGAATTGTGATCATTTTAGGTATTTTAACAATAGTTTTTATGGGGACAGAGTCTTCAGGGCCCAGAAAATACCAACAGACTCTGCAACTTCTACCTACAGATAACTTCATAACTATAGTCAGATTCATTAATTTCTTTACACAAGGTTGTGGGGAAACTTTGGAGTGTGAACTGGGAGGAAAAGCACAGACTCTCAGATGCACCCTGTAGGAACATAGGGCATCTAGAATAATTTCAGGTCAGACCAAAAGCTAAGCCTGGGAGCTTAACAGGTGCTGCTCTAAACAGCAGGACGTTTTCCTGCTCTGGATACATGCCTCATTGGAATACACCCAGCTGTTTCTTTAAGTACACATTACTCCTATGTGTTGAAACATATTTAATTTGTCAGAAGCAACAATCTCTGTCCTG
The DNA here is from genome assembly GCA_025448015.1 of Bolborhynchus lineola. Classification (NCBI taxonomy): domain Eukaryota; kingdom Metazoa; phylum Chordata; class Aves; order Psittaciformes; family Psittacidae; genus Bolborhynchus; species Bolborhynchus lineola. Next base: position 14,981 of record JAOEHX010013539.1, read on the forward strand.
GAGATCTCAACAAGTGAATGAAAGACAGCTTGAAAGACAAAATAGGTTGTCTATGGCCTTCTAGCACTGTCTTCATCAGAGAAGTAGCATCAGTAATGCAGAGACTTTAATTCTGTAATTAAATTGAGTCCAACTTCAGTACTGAAAGCTATCCTGCAAAGAGTGAATGAAAAGACTCACTTTCTAGCAGCTTTAGACAGAAGACATCTTTGATACCTGCATCTGAACTAATGTTTTAAAGAACAGTAAATGCTAGGAGATGGGTCCTTTTCCATCAGTGGGACTTTTAAGTCTTCTTTGCTTCCTCCTCTCAAGAGAGTGCTTCCAATGCCTGACCACCCTTTTGGTGAAAAAATTTTCCCTAATATCCAGTCTAAACCTCCCCTGGTGCAGCTTGAGGCCATTACCTTTAGTCCTAATGCTTGTTACTTGGGAGAAGAGACCAGCCACTCCCACTTTCCATCCTCCTTTCAGGGAGCTGTAGAGGGTGGCAAGATTCCCCCTGAGCCTCCTTTTCTTCAGACTAAAAAACCCCAGTTCCTTCAGCTGTTCCTCATGAAGCTTGTGCTCCAGACCCTTCACCAGCTTTGTTGCCCTTTTCTGGACCCACTGCAGCAACTCAGTGTCTCTTGTAGTGAGGGGTCTATTTACCCACTGAAACTTCAGTGAATAACTTATTTTTTTCTGTTCATAAAAACATAAGTTATAAACTTTTGCAGATATTGATCAGATTTTCACACAGATAATTTTCTACTTCTTTACCTTAAAAATGCTGTATAATATGATGATATCTGGTGTACAGAATTGTCTAAGTCTTCTTATAATGAGATCATAGAATCAGCACATTGTAAGTCTGTGATCCCACACGTGTGCTACAGGAAAATCTTTCTTTGAAAAGATTTCAAATTGCTCAACCTGTACAACAGATACGCTATCTATACAAAAACGTTTGCTGTAACGGAAACAGGTCCTCATGCTGCAAAACCAATGCAGAGCAGCAATCCGTGTTGAAAAGAAAGAAGGAGAAAAACCTAAGAGGGAATGGTCATGGAAGCAGAATGAATTGTTCTATTTTTTTTTTTGTTTGGAAACTGATGCAGAAGAGATTAGCTTGCAATATACTGCTTCCTTACATAAGCAAGCAATTATGTCTGGTTGAGAGCAAAGCTCTTTCAAACGCTCCTAGTTATAGGTAAAAGCTCTACAAGGAAATAGCCAAAAATAGAAAGGCTCATTATTATGGAAAGTCCATAAGACAGTTGAGCATTTTAGTATCAGGCTATAACATCATCTTCCAGAGAAAAATTGCAGCATAAGCTATATGAATCACTTGAACGGGAGTGGCTGAGAATCAGTCCGTGCGTTAGAAGTTAACCCAGGCTTATCCCTCTGGAATTGCAGATGCTTCAGATGAAGGAAGTACTAGACTGGAGTTAAACTTACATATGTAACTTAAAAGCATATAAGTTAAGCTTGTATACTCTTATTAGAAAGCAATTCTTTATTAACCCCAATTTTTACCACACTATTAAACCCCTTTTTTACGAAGGTAATATTGATCAGAAATGCTTTCTTTACCAAATATTACTACTGCTACAGTAATACCTGTCTTTTGTTTATAGTGAAAAATCAAGTCTGTCCAAGCAGGAAAGATTTTTCTGCATCCTCTCTTAAAGAAACAGGGATACCTGTTTCATTATGGGGTATGTATGGGGTAGTCTTGTATTTTGTGACCTCCTTTCGAAAAAAATCAAGTTGCTTATTTGTTACCACCTTGCTGATGCTTATTGGTGTGTCTCAATAAGACGTATCCACAAATATATTCATCCTCACATGGAAAGTGATTATTTTTATTATCTTTTTGAGAACATGTTCTAGAAGGAAACATGGTCAAAGAACAAGGTACCATCGTCTCACACATTCATTCACATACAGTTTTGGAGACAGCAAGCAGTTCCTTGCTTTGTGTCCTATTAGAACAACTTCCTTTTCTTTCTGTTGTCACATAACACAGACTCCCAGTGAGGCCCCTCTGCTATAGCTGGTTTCCTTAATATTCAAACTGAATTTTCCTTTATGGTTAACTTGAGAACAGCTGATGGTGGGTACCTGCCCAAGACTTGAAGGGTTACTCCTACCAGTAACCCTTGCTGAGCTTCTCTAGAGCCCTGCAAAACCTTCCAGAAAAGGTGTTTCATTGCACTCAGCTGAGTTCACAATATTTCACAGGAAAATCATGACCTACTGCAGAAGAAATCCAGCATCTTCTGAAAGTATCCATTACAGCAGCAGTGAGTGCTGCTGCCATGTGCAACCTTCAGGCTCAGAAAACAAACAGAAGAGGAGCTGAGCACAGTGAAGGGCTTATTTTCAGGGAAGTCAACTGTGGCATATCAAAGATGGACTCCAGTTCTGGTGAGAAGGACTCCAGTTCTGGTGAGACCTTTATTTCGTGTCTCACATCCCTTTTATAGTCTACTGAGTGCTAAGCAGTAACTCTCCACAATCTTGCTTCTTTATCATCCAGATTCAGCAAAACTACTAAGGGTTACAGATATTCACATTGTTCGGTCTGTCTCTGAGATGCACATCCTGCTTTATCTTGCAAACTGTCCTCTTTGTTTTGTTAACTGATCTTTACCCTTCATTGCTGTCTTTACAGTTCCCAAGGCTTAGGCCTGATCAGGGCATTAACATCTGGTGTTTTCTTCACTGTTCCTAAGCCAGACCAGGGCGATAATGCCTGAATCTATTTCATTAACTATTTCTATCCCATCACCCACAGTCAACTGGTTTTTTTTTGGCCAGAACAAGGCCACTGGACCTGAAGAGAAAGGAGAACGGCCAAAGAAGAGTGTTCAGAGACTGGGGCTTGCAGAAGGACTGATGAGGACAAAAACCAGTGAGCAGAATCCCTAAAGGGAGACCTTATCTAGGGTACACTATTGTACAGACGGAACCAAGCACCAGCAGTATCTCAGCAGTCCAACAGGTGAAATTAACTGGCACAAAAGTCAGGTTGAAAGGTCAGTCCAGGCAGAAGGGATATACTGCACATGGCTTATCTTTTCCGTTCTCAAGATCAAACATGTATTTTTCACTCTGGCTGTTATGCAATGCAGTTGTACGTTATGAAACCGTTGCCACATCCTCCTAACAGGTGTTGCTGCATTTTGTATCAGGGTGAAGCTGG
>JAOEHX010013540.1:2935-20042 GCA_025448015.1 Bolborhynchus lineola
CCAAAGATAATCTGATGGTAAAATAAAGCTCTGTGATCTGTAATCCGCCAGATCCCTACTACCTTTTTAGGACCTAGAACTGTTGCTACCCTGCAGGCCTCCAATATAGCTGCTCATTTTAACCAGAGATTCTGTATTTTATTAGCTGTTAAATCCCTTCTCTCTTCAGCACCTGTAGAATTTTTGGACGGGTACCAGCCAGCCTTAGTGAGTTGTTGCTGTTCAATTTGCCAGTTTGTTTCAGCTTCTCTTGTACTTCCGTTTGTCTCAAGTCTGTCGGTGGCCTGTCTTCACTACTTGGAGTTTCTGACCCTGGATTATATAGTATATAATTTTGTCGTGAAATGGTGGGAAGAGATTATTAAAATAATTATTTTATTTCTATTGTTGCTTCTTTTTATCTTTTGCTTATCATGCTTTAGGATTTTCTAATTCACTCGTGACTTCCTGTTTCTGTTGTAGCTAGAGAATTTCATCAAGTTTGTGTTACGTATGGCAATTATTCTAGGTATTCCCTCTTTGTTCTTCTGACTTCTTTCCTGCACATTGCAACTGGTGGTTTGCTGTTTTACTGACCGACTTCTGTTGGGTAGATTTCTTTCTTCTGAGTGGGACGAGCTGCATTTCAGTATATTTTGAACATTCTTTCTTACCCAGTTAATTTCCTTGGTTATTGTCTTATTTTCTTATCCATTGTATCATTTTATCCATGAGAATAAACTTTTAAGGTATTGTCATTAGGACATGAAGAATTCAACTTTAAATAATGCTCTGAGGAAACCCCAATTTCTCACTAGCTGTATAGAAACACTGTTGTGCAGTCCAATAAAGGTGCTTCTGCTGGTTAAGGACCAGTATGCACTTCATCAGTGGGAACTGGAGAGGAAGTATCAGGAGATGAAGGAATTTTTCAGCGTGAAGTGTTTAAAGCAGTAACCCTGAAGTCAGCTGTAGAAACTCCTACAGCAAAAAATTCAAAGCACTTGACAATAACCTTTAAGATGAGGAATGAATACTGAAAAAAAATTAGGAACACCCAAACCACACACATATAAAGCCAGTTGTTGAATTTACAGGTTGCTGCAGGGTACTGCAGGTAGCTATCTTATTTTATTCCTGTAAACCTTTCTATATGAACTTGTTCATCCAGATGGAGAATCAGTAATGTTAATTGCATTGTAGCTGTATAGTGTAAAATATTAAATAACTTTTATAAGATTACTGACGACCTTTTGCTATTTTTACTAAGAAATCCACATATATTTATGATTTGTAAGAATAAAACAACCTTGTATTTATACCTAGAAGGGAATACTTTCTCAACCTCAAATCTAGCCTATGAGATCTATTTTTCTAGTTTTGTTATTGCTGGCAACAACAGAAATCCACAAGGACTTCTTTCTTCATAACTTGGAGGTTTCTCTACCATACAGGAATTCTGAGTACTTAACGAGCCAGATGTAGGAAGGAGATATATTTACAACAAAATTAAATTGCCAATGTAAGTCTGAAAACTGAAAAAGCTATCACTTATTTTCCCCAATTTCATCATAATATCATAAATCAAGTTACGTTTTAGTCTCTTGGGAAGGCTTTTGTAGCTACAAATCCAAATGGTTATAGCACGAAGGCAGTTCATTCCTTGTCCTAGCCTTTAATTAAGTTTGCACCTCTGCCACAGGGTCTCAGCTGAAAAATAAAGCTTGATGGAGAAAGCCACTGACTTTTTGGACATCTCTACTTTAGAAATGAAAATTTAAGTTTTTTTGAACGGATAAATGGGAGTGAAAGAGCTTTGAGTCATTTTGATTTCAGAATTCTGAAATGCTGACGCTTTGCATCAATTGGTTTCAGACAATAACCGCTTTGAACATGCCCAGAACCACAGTTTGTGCCTTAGGAGTTTCCCTGAGTGTTTTCAGAAGCTCACTGATCCTAGTGTACCCTGCACTACACTGTGTCTGGTAAATAATGGCCTGTATGATGTGAGGTGTTGCCCTGCAAAAGTAGTGCAAAAGCTAAATCTTTTCACTGGTGGTCAGAGTCTGCTGTTCAGGAGTGATGAATTTTCCAATATCCATTATGTTGTATGCTCAGCCCTACCCACATCTGTGCAAGACGCCATCTGTGCTCATGAGAAAATGGAGACTGCATTTGTAGCCATCCACTATACATGCTACACAAAGTGGGATTCTGCTTTGTATGAACTACCCCTTGGATTTATCTCTTCCCTCTGGAAAATGGTATTTAATAATGTTTTGTTTCTGAATCTAGACCTTGTAGAAATGGAGGTACTGCCAGGAGGGAATCTAGACAGTTTTGTGTTGGGTTTCTTTTTCTCTTGAAAATAAATCTGAGTAGTTTCTAGGAAATCCGTTCTGACCGATTTTCTTGATAATATTTGAAGATGGATACTGGCCGCAGGAGTGAGTTGGCTTTGATAGTTTTTCTGATTGGAAAATCTGTTTCACTAAATATATGCATAAAATGGCAGTTGTCTTGCTTTTACATTCGTAAGTGAAAAATTACCTTGTTCATTTTGAAATTATAATAGTTTACACACGAATATTAAAGATAGCAAATTGAATTTTCATGGGCTGTTTTTCTTCCAAATTATTAGCTGATGGAAATTACATATTTTGAGCATTTATTCCAATCAAGTAATGATTCAGGTTTCCTTCCAGATATCCTATTTTTTGTCCTTTACTGGTGGAATCACACAGCACTCCTTCTACAGCCTCTGCAGTCTGATATATGAATGAAAGAACAAGCAGAAATATTTGTATGCTTTAGGTGAAATAACAGGGTGATTCAAAATGAATGACGATTACTAGGATTTCCATTGTGAAGTCAAATGAACAGAAAATACAGCAGCAAGAATCCCACAAACTAATGTAAATGTAGGAATGTTATTTTTTAAAGGCCCTTATTTAATTATTGTGATTGTGTGACTACTGTCTTAATACCATTTTGTGCATTTAATTGTCTAGGTCTGTGAAAACTTAAAAGGTACCTATGAGCAAGCTATTAACATGTCTTTAATAACTTATTCAATGCCATGTTTCAGAACAACAGCGTGGTGTTCTCGTAAAATTTTAAGTTCACTAGAGACCTAAAGCAGCTGCTTTATAATGGAAGAACAGCTGGCTGTGATTTTTGTGGAAAGCTGAAGAGAGGTAGAAAGATGAATCTGTCTATGAGAACACACATGCAAAATTGGTGTCCATCTACAAGTGCTGGTTGAATAAACATCTTATTTTCCAGTGTAGCTTTCCAGCCTCCAAATTCTCTCAGCAGATATATACTGTCAGTCTTAATAATTTACACATTGTTATGTTCCAGTAAAGTACTTTAAAGCTTTCTGTCTGTGGCTTTGAAAGGCTACACACATCCCAGTTTCAATGTTTCTCATGTCATTCTTAATGGGAATAATAAAAAAGGCAGTAGTTTAATGTAATTCTTAGTGTTTCCCAGCTTTATGTTTGAAAAGGAATTTCTCAAAGCTCTTGTTAAAAAGAACTATTTCTATTTTTCTTTTCACATTTTGTTATTGGAGACAGGTCAAGACCCCTCCCCTTTTAATACACTGTCTCCATGTCATTCAATTGCAGACATCTCTACCATAAACATGTTCTAATGACCTGTCCTCTGAGTGATCAAAATTAGCAGGCTGCTTCACACTACCATCCATCTTGTATGATGCTGTGACCATGCCTCCTAAGAAATAGGATATCCAATCTCAACTCCTGCAGTCTGTCAAGAGGAATTCCCCAGACTCTAAAATGCTTCTATTAAATTGATTCTTTTATTCCCTGAATTTAAAGCATTTCCTGCAAAAGGATAAAAAGTAGAGTATACTAAGGCCTAGTAGAAGCTAGAGGGAATTTCTTACCATACAATCTGTTTATTCATTCACCCTAACTAATCCTTAAAATTTAAAACTGATGAAAATAATGATTAGGAGTTTGATGATTTTTATTTCATGCAGAGAGTTCGAGACCATCACACGAACTAGAAATTTTTCTGTTGTTTTACCAGTGTTATGTGTCTTAACATCTTTTTAGTCCTGATGTTTTGAATTTAGAAGTTGCAGTAGCTTTTACAATGAGAATTTTACTGGGGACACTATTTCAAGATGGGATTTACTTGAATCCCCACCGCTTTGCATCCTGGTGACCTGTACATGCAAGTCTACTAAGTCAGAATGGACCAAAGCAATACTTTCTCTATAAAATCATCTGAGAGAAAAATCAAGCCATTAATTTCATGCTCTACAGACATCTTCAGTAATCCAGCTGCTTTCCAGAGATGTGATAAGGGTATAAAAAAGAAATCTGCAAATAAAGCATTTCAGTAACAGTGCATTGAGTCCTGTTTTGAACATCTGACCCTTAGCTTGCCTTGTCTTTGCAGTGATGCAACTTCAGTAATACTTAATATAAGCTTTGTCTAGATTTATACTGAGTTCTGAATAACACCACCAAGACTTGAAAAAGATGAAAAAGAACGAATCTTCAGAAAAACAGGAGTAAATCATTATGAGCCAGTCTGGCATTGCTTCCTGAAACACCTCTTCAGAGAAATTGTTGCTAGCCAAAAGGAAGCTGACACAGTTGCTAGTTGTTTGCTGTTTCAACACAACGGATTGACTTGGACATACAGAAATGAAGCCAAACCACTGATAAATCTGCACTGAGCCATTCTAGCCTTTCAGATTCTGAGTGTCTTCCTGTTTCATGAAAATCATCACAGAGAACACGCTATTACAAATCAAGCAAAAAATTAATGCTCATAAATATGTGATCAGAGAAAGACAGAGTCCCCAGATAAATGATTAATAATGGCTGAATGGTCTTAACATATTTTTTTTTGATTCATAGGTGAATGGTTATAGCGCAGGGAAATGCCATTGCTTTCAGATGAAACAAATGGCTCTGTATTGACTATTGAAAGCAACAGATGTTCTGCAAACTAGTACTTCCACAAAGGGACAGTCCTGGAACTATTTTGTAATCAACCTAGCTTAAATTTTAATGCATGCAGTTTGAGGATGGCTGTGTGACAGAAGCTTGTGCAGATGGGTCGGAAAGTTGTGCAATGCAAAGGGCATCTAACTGAATTTGGAAGGCTTTGTTTGCTGCTTGCAAAAGGAAGTCTGAAAGCACTTGCTTATATTTTTATGTTTTCTATGTGTGTCTTTCTCTGCGTAAACATATGAGAAAATAAGATTTTTTTCTCTTACAGAAGTTTGAAAACTGTTATTATATATCTGTTCAGATACATACATAAATTTTTCTGAAGCTGTTTTTCCCCCCTTTGACTATCTTCTTTAATTAAGTGATGAGCTTATGTATGGATACTGAATGAAAATATGGTTGAAAAGCAGCTGGAAGACCCTGGTAGTACTTTGAAGCTACGGAATTGGTGTCCTGAATATTTGTCCCCTGATGTAATTCCGTTGCTGTGCAACTTACAAAGGTACATAACAGCGCCATGAAATCCTGACCAGCTGAGCATTTTCTGATGGTTCATGATGAGAATGGCAAAAAACAATGGACAGGTGTCCCGCAGGCATCCAACACACATAAATTTAGAGATTTAATTCTTGCCAACTCTGCTTGCTTACTGTCAGGGGACAATGAGGATTGGCTGCTTCCTGAGGGACTGGCACTGCTGGGACATCACTGGAGCAGTGATTGATGGCCCAGGGCTGGGTTGAAATGGGACTTCTGAGCCTGTGAAGGATGGTGGTGGTGGTGGTGATGAGCAGTTACTTAGGCCCTATTGGTGCCCTCAGGGCCCTGACATTTTATGTGTCACTGTTTGCTCTTGAAAATCAGACAGCTGCATTGGTATGATCTTCAACCTACACAAAGCAATATCACTGGATGTATTTCTAATATCTTCTCTCAGAATTTTACCTGTTTTTAACTTTCAACATTGCAGTACATAGTTATTTGAAGAAGGGTCAACTACAAGAAAGCTGGAGAGGAACATAGGAGGGCATGAAGAGTCACGAAAAGGGGCAATGATTTTAAGATAAAAAAAGGTATATTTAGATTAGATATAATGAAGAAATACTTCACTATCATAGTGAGTAGTGGGGCCTGGCACAGATTGCACAGAGAAGCTGTGGATGCCCTATCCCTGGAAATTTCTAGGCCAGGTTGGAAGGAGCTTTGAGAAACCTGGTCTAGTGGAAGATGTCCATACCTATGGAAGAGGGGGAAGAACTACATGAGCTTTAAGGTTCATTCCAACCCAACCTATTCTGTGATTCTACAATCTATGAAATTTTTATCCTTCGTACTCTCTTACCTACACTGAGTGGAGAATGCCAGATGATAACTGTGATAACTGCAGCAAGTCCATATTAACTGTAAATCCATCTGGATAGGAAACAGTCCCATGGGCTCCTGGGTTAGTAAGGCACATTGAGAGGTCCTCTTGGTTATCACTGCAGCTACTGCTGTGCTGTGGCGGTCTCCTGCTATAAAGGCTATTTCTAGCTGTTGATTTTTAAGGTGTTTTTTCCAATACCTGTTGAATGGGTTCACCTGGAAATTCAAGACAAATCTGTGCTTTTTCATTTTACACATTGATGGCTCCAGGAGATCTGGAAGCTTTATTTTGAAGGATCTTTGTGACTACATATCATCCACACTGTAAGTCATTACCTGAGAAATACACATCATAAATCTTACCTGAGAACTTCCAGCTAACATACAGTATCAAGAAGAAAAGTGCTTAAAACCTTTCTAAATGCCCCTTTCAGAAAAATATCCCAGTGAAGAAAAAAAAACCCAAACATCTCCTCTGTTGCCTCTGGAAAAGACAACTTTTCTATTGGCTTTTAATTTTTAAGGGCAAAGATTGCAGAAGGACTGAATGGTCCTAATTTTTTCATGCACCTCTCTTATGAGCCAGGAAAAATTATTGAAGTTGCATATTTTGAAAGTCAATGAAGTTCTGATTTGATTGTTTTATCAGTTAGCATCATGGACAGTCACATTTCCAGGGAGTACCCTGCTCTTCTGCTACACATATGACTTAAATGTCAACATTTATCAGGGCTCTTGTGCATGAGTTTTAAACAGAGGAAACTTATTTGAGACCGTACACAAGCATGGTTATCTGGCCTTTAAGATGGAGTTTATGTTTTCTCTATTAAAACGAACATAAGCTGTACTTTTAATCTCCCTGAATAAATGGGCTTTAAGAACGTACTTAAGTTCCTCTCCCACTCTTCTCAGAACACTAGCCTTTGAGAATTAATGTTGCTGACTTAGGACCACATGAAAGAGGAAAAGCTTGTTTCCTGTCACCTGTGAGCTAAGTAGATGAAAAATACCACGCTGTTTTGGGTGGATTCCAGTCAAAGGAGGAACTATTAAATCTCTCTTAGTAAAAGTAATATGTATGAAAAATGGATTACTACCTATTTTGATTAATTTGAAATAGAAAGGATGTTGAGGTGAACCTGGTTATGGTTTCAGATAATACTGCCTGAATGTCAGTGGAGTAGTGTGGAGGCAAAAAAGGAGAAAGTTAGACTAGCTCCCAAATCTACATTACAATGCACATTTTTCCTTTTTCAGAGGAATGTTGTTTGAGATATATTTCTGTGAATCAAGAAGGGCATTGTTCTGGCCCTGAGGCAGCACATGCAGTAGTGTCTGCTGTATTACACTCAGGGACAGCTCTAACAATTGCTGTGCTAGTGCCTTTCTCCTTCAAAGACAGTAATTTGCATTGGATTCAGATAAGGCTGCATCCTGAATGCAAATATGATCTTAATTAATACAGGGAAGGGACAGGCATAATACTACACTATTATATTATACTGTAAAATACATTAGATTTATAGGAAGCTCCTGACAGAAATAGCTTGCCTTCTTTAATAGCTCTAATGAAAAAAGGAGGACAAAAAGTCATTGATAAACTGCCACCACCCCAATGTCCTTGCTATATATTAGCCTGAAATAGCACATTGATGATGTATAAATCTATGGAATTACAATGGAGGAACATGAAGTGTACAAAAGCATGGATTTCCAAGGGCATTTCCATTATGTAACCCACTACTGTGAGTCAACAGACTTAATATGTCACTGTGATAATTAAAGGGGGAGTGTTACTGAGTATTTTTGATACTGATTTATCAAGGTATCAATGGAAATTAGCATATTAGGAGTTCTGAGATCCAGAATTATTGAGATCCAGAATTATTCATCTTACATTTTTTTATGAATAACCAGAGGAAAGTCTCAGTCTTCTTTGACAGGAGCACTGGCAACTCTCCCAGCTGGTGTTAGTTGCGAAATTCCCACAGATAATGGAGTAAGCTTTCACAGGATGACACTGAGGTAGATACCTTTACCTATGCCTCTCCTCTACTAAGAACAAATGACCTTAATTCTGGAACAAAAATCTTAGCACTCATTCAGAAGATGCTACCAGCCGTTGCCCTAAGTCCTGCCTGGTGGCCTCAAGAAGAGACCACCTGCCCGTGGGAACTCCTGGTACCACAGTGCCCTATAGCAGTGCCCGTTAACACTAACCTTACCTGTCCCAGGGATACATGTGACATCTACTCTGTGCTCACTGGTCCATATGAGCCCAAAACTTTAATCTGTTGATAAGAAGCTTGGACCAGCATGGGTCTATGGCCACTTAAGGAAGGCACTGTTTTCATCAGAGCTGCTTTTGAAAGCCCAGTCTACCTTAGTGAGTTCTGCACTCTGCATGAGCCTAAGGTCATGCAATAAGCATAAATGCTCTTGATTTTGCTGTGGCCGCAGCCAACCCTGTGCACGAAAATGAAGAACGAACAGATTGTGGAGACATTGTTATCAGCTGAATGGCGGTCTGTGGTGGCAGACTGACGTGGGGTTTTGGCATGAGGAGAGATATGTATGAGTAAGAAATTAATTGCTGGCCTAGCAGATGCCATGTTTTTTTATAAAAAACAGTTAATATTAGTAATACTAAAAATAGTACTATTAATGTATCAACTCCTCTTTTGAATAAATTTCTTCAATTTGAAAGTAAATTATTTTTAGTTGAATAATGCTAAAGTTAGTTCTAGTTATATATTTATAAATAAAATCCTATAGAAATTGGCGAGCCTTTATGCAACTAATTTAGAGCATTCTGTAAGGATAAGGGCTTGCAAATCCAGCCTTGAAAGTACATTTGATTTAATGCTTCCTAAGTTTTATTTGCTTTCCCTCTGGCAGATATAATTAGTGGCTCCCTAACACCCTCAGAATCTGATTTTCTTTAATTTACCATTAAAATAATTAATTGATTATTTTTTAGCTGCGTCATGTATTTATAATTCTGATCAAGAACAGACTGCATGGGATAAGCCTGCACTAGCAAGTAAATGCTGAGGTTGTTGTTTCTGCCTCTGATTTTTTTTGAGACAGAAGGCTCATCCTGGCAAATCTTGATATTTTGGGCAGTACCCCATTAGAATTTAACTGGACTAGCTGCATAACTGAAGTGGATACTGTTCGGTCCAGTCAGATCCATGTGTGCATTCAACATGAAGTATAAAGATTCAGCATTTCAGTATGTGCATGAGCTTTAAATTTCTGGGAACTGAGACAATGAACTCTCCATCCTATTTTGTGTTTTGCAGCAGCCTGTAGTCGCAGCTTTGCCAGTCCTGAGTAAGGGAACATTTCTGAATGCTATGAAATGCTTAAACTTCATTTGCTTTCTTATCTCTTCCTTTTGGACTGGCCTTTTCAGTTTTTTGGGGATCGCTTTTTTTTTAATCATCTCCTTTGTGTGTTACAAGACATTCCAATTACTCTATTAAAAAGACAGGTAAGTGCCTGTCAACAGGAATAAAAGAACCTAGCTATTCTCTAATACACAAAACAGTCAGCTTTCTGAGTGTTTTATTAGTGATGTAATGTTCACAAGCAAACAAAGAACAATCAAGCCAGACTGACAAACTAAAACTCACAGAATGGCTATTCATGGCTATGCAGGAGTAAGGTATGCAAAATGCAAAATGAAAAAGGGTTAATGCTACTGATACACACAAGAGCTAATTTAAGAATGTCCCAAATCATCCCTTCTCAGAGACAGTGAAATTGTCTTGTTAGTATGATGGTACCTGAAGTATTTTTCTTTGAAGTCACAGTTAGAATTATATCCTGAATTTGCTGAGATTGCAGTTAATTTTCAATTCAGTATTTCATTTAACCATGCTCCATTTTACTCAGTCAAGTAAAGTATTTTAATACTTTATGATACTGCTGTATCCCACTCCACTCCATGTTACTTTTCAAGTTGAGTTGATTGTATTATGGTAAAGGCTGCTTATTGTAGGATGCCTTCTGCTAGACCACCAACCACCATGGAAAGCATTTTCACATGGCATTTCCAAACAAGGGATTGTGCGTATATCCCTAAATTAAATAGTCATGGCAATCTGTAGATATTTGTGAGAAGGCAGAAGAGAAGGCCTAGAAGTGGAAGGCTGATTTCAAATAGTAGGTTTGGTGTCAGCCTTGCGAGTCTTGCCATTTGCTAGAGCACATGAAGAGTCAAGGCAGGATAGAAGAGAAGCTATTGAGGGAGAGAAGTCATCTGGAGAAGACACTCCTGTCATGGCACAAGACCAAGGAAAGGCGTGAACAGCCAGATGTAGGGATCAGGCTTCTAAACTACTCACCTTGATCCATAAGAGACTCTATACATCTGGCTTCTTTTAGCAAATGAAAGAGGGACCTAGCAGGGTAAAAGGGGAGAAAATTTGAATCTACTGATTTCCTATAGACCGGAGGAACTGAAGAATAGTTTTGCAAAGGAGCAGTCTATGAGCTCAGCAGGACTAAGCACTCTGGCCCTGAGGGCATGATATCTCTACTACAGTTATGCACAGATGCTCTCCCTGTCACTCAGGCTGGAAAAGTTAGACAGCAGGTCTGGCATATGTGCAAACACCTATGCTCAGTTTATTTAAATATATACTTAGAGGGTTTTGTGTAATGAAGGCTACAAACTTATTCTGTACTACCATGTGTTTTGGAGTGGAAGAAAAATCATCTTGTTGAAATCCCAGTTCTCTTGTGGACTGGGTCTGCCCTGGGGAGCCACACAGATGGTACTTGTCAGTTGTGAGGGTACGAACCAACTCCCTAGCACAGATCTGACACTGGATGTGTCTGTTCCCCTGAATGCTGACTCCTTGACAGGGGGCAGGTTCAGTTTGGTTCTGTTGCAGTGAGATGTTGTAACTCATTTAAACCAGCAGACTGCATGTACGGGGGGCTGCAAGCAGGATTTCTTTCCTTTTGAGCTCTCCAGTCAGTCTGAATTAGAGGGGTCTTTATGCTCTGAACTCCTGTGCATACAGATGTGCTTGCAAATGCATTCATACATTTAATGGACAGAAAGTACAATATATCAATCACTCTTACTGCTCATCTACATTTCAGACATTGAGGGAAAGGTAAATATGTGTTAATGGCACAGTGTATTAAAAAAAGCAGGCTGCGATGACTAAAATGCTACTTTCTCAAGGAAATATTAAAGTGAAATATTTAATGACATATTTAATGATCCAGAGGAACTCCACAGATCTCAGTTTATTCCTCATCTCTCAAAATATCGCACATGAAAATCATCTACTTACAATATGTGTGATTCAGCTTGTGCTTGAGCTTGCTCCTCACCTTGTCAGTTGCAATATGGATGGATTCCAGAGAAATAAATATATTCCAGAGTGTATTACACAAATAATGCAAATACTGATGTACTGAAATTTGGCACAGGAAATAATTTCCAAAATAAAAAATACTGTTTATAAGAATGAGCACAGAGAAAGCATATTCTATACACTTGGCCAGACACACTGATGCATCTCATAAACAAATTTCATTTCATATATAAAATTATATATTACACAGCCCTACCAAACAAGCAAAGAATGGTTTTCTTTTTGCAAAAATCTGATTTCAGTTATCACGCATGAGATTAGAATTTCAAAAGAGGACTTTTTATACAATTTTGCAAAAGCCCTCCTCAGTCAAGACTCACAGAGCAAGACATTGCATGTGTTCTGCTGCCAACACAAGAAAATTCCACATGGTCAAAAAGCTGGTAACTGGGCTGAGAATGTAAAATCAACCACATGGTTTAATCGGCATCTGCCATATCTTATTGGCATGCTTATAAACTGAAAATTTGGGGTCAAATGGGAAGAAAAAAAAGACTGTGTGCCCGCAAAAGTATTTCACAACCAGAGCCTTTTTCATGATTGCAATTGCGAGTCTTGGCTGCTTGTCATGGCTAGCAAAAAAAGAGGACTACTTATCCCATTAAGAGATGAAGAAACAGCTACACTGTAAAGCTGAGGGTTTTTCAGTCCCTCAGAGCCAGATG
This sequence comes from Bolborhynchus lineola, assembly GCA_025448015.1. Lineage (NCBI taxonomy): Eukaryota > Metazoa > Chordata > Aves > Psittaciformes > Psittacidae > Bolborhynchus > Bolborhynchus lineola. The sequence goes on from JAOEHX010013540.1 coordinate 15,341, forward strand.
GAAGATCTGAGAACAGCACCTGCTTAGAAGGTACATAAAACACCTGTGCATCAAAACATGCCCTGTATTACAAGTCCAAAATCAGTAGGATTTAATTTTGTTCTATGGATATATTTTTCAACTGATTTGAGGCATTGTGGCCATAAAATATAGAGTTGTTATATGGTATAAGTGTAATAAAAATAAAGTTTGAGATGCTGAATTTCTTTTTAGATAATTTTCTTTCCTGTACTTTAAATACTGCAGGATTGAGAAATGTCATATTACAACAGCAAGGGGGAGTATTCCCCAGCCAAGCACCCCCTTGGGTGTAAGCATGGTTCTTCACATGAGCTATTTATAGAAATATGATCTGTGTCAGAACATCAGCCACAGATACTACACTACAGAATTCTTTGCAAATAATCAGAAAAAAACCATTGTTCTTGTAGGATTCTGGGAGTATAACTAAGTGCACATTCCTGTCTGAGGGAAAAAAAATACATTAATATTTGGTTGTTGATCAGTACTATGCAAAAATGTAGCAAAATTATGAAAGAGAACAAAGGCCATCTTTCATTTGTAAAAATTGATTTCAATTAATTTAGTTAATTTCTCTAACCTGCTGTTTCTGGCAATGGTTATTGCAGAACTGTGCCAAACATATATCGTGAATCTGATACAAAAATCTTTGGCAGCTTTACATTCAACAATTCAAAGTAGGATGCTGAACCCTAAAAACTGCTCCTTCTATGATGCTGCAAGTGCAAATTAGAAGGATAAATTGGAATTTAACTGGGCTGGATAAATGAGCCCATTATCAAAGGTTTAGTTCACTGTCATTTTGAAATGACAGACAAAAGAAATGTACTTTACTTGATATTATGAATAAGTCATTATTCTAGAATATTTCAAGCAGATATGCCTTTACTCATTCCCATTATCTTAGTATGTCTGGGCAACATTTTTTAGGCTGTGCTATCAGCAGAAACACAAACAGGCAAGATGCCGGTGTCATGGTAGGAGTCCATTGCAAGTTCAGGTATAATCACAAATGCTCCGTTCAGTTTTTGTGCTTTCCTCACTGCCTTTCTTTAGGTCCTTTCTTTATGTGCATTGAAGGGTTATTTGGGCAAAATTCACATGCGGCATTCAACAAATCACATAAGGATGGTTTTGAAAAATAGGTGCCTCTTTGCATCATCACCATGATACGTAGCATATTTGGAAAATTCTTATTTCTCCCATTTTCAACATCAGCAGCTGCTGAGCAGGTTGTCTATGACCAATCATAAAGAGTTCATGATTCACAGGAATCCCCTATGACAGATCTACATGTTATAAAGGTTTAAGAGAAATGTTTGAATTTCTCCTCTGGAGGGAGCCTATGTTCTGAGTCATGGGTTTGTTTGATTTTTCCTTCAGTGAAAGAGAAACCAGCCTCTCCAATGAATTGCCTGCTTCCCATGATAGTTTCTAGAATCAAAAAGGAAAAAACACACTTATGCTGACTTGAGGTAGTTTGGCTGACTGTTGTACATCAGACGTTCAAATTCCAATGCAGCAATCCTTATACCCACGCTCAGTCTCTCAGTACCATGGACATAAACAGACCTAAAGCCATTACAGTTGAAGGGGGAGCAAGAACTTTTTACAGCTCCAGAAAATTGCATTGTGGATCAGGAAAACCTCTGCCAGGACAACAAGTTCTTCAAATAGAAGCGATTATTAATAAATGCAGTCATGTAGCATGTGGGCTTCCTGCAGGCAGTAACTGTAAAATCTTGGAGTACTTACCAAGGTAAAGAGACCCTCATAATTTATTTAGCTTTATGCACTCTCTCAGAAATCTTGGATGGTGCAGTCGTGCTCAGTTTGCTTTTAATCATTGGCACTGAAAATTTTCCAAAGGAGAATTATAATTTCTACTACTCAGTACTCCCATGTCTTATGGGTTATCTTTCTGAATGTTTCCCAGAATGCTCATTATATTCTTTCACCCTGAACTGTTTTTCTGAACTCCAAAAGGTAGCCAGGACTACACCTGGACTGCAGGTACTGTGACCAATCACTTAACTCATGCATTATTCTACAGCTGTAACAGAGAGCACACTTGAAATTCAACTCCAATGTGCTCTCATGACTCCCTATAAACAAATCAATCACCTACTTGCCTTTTACCTGAAATTAAAGCCACCCCTGAAAGAAAAGGAATATGCATACAGTAGATCTTTTTTGGAGCTTGGCTTTATCACGATGACAAGAACATACAATTTCAGGCTCTTGTTTCTTGAACATTCAGCTGTAGATGGGTTTCCTAAAGGTCAAGTTATCTCATCCCAAAGAATATCAGTATGGATTGAAAAGTGTATTAGAGTGTAGCTGGTAAAGCTTTCCAGTGAGACAGTAAGGTTTAGTGAAAGCAGAATTCTGAGGTCATTTTCTTCTGGTATCAAATGTATGCCAAATCAGAAACCTGCAAAGCAGGGACATGCTGTAACTCAGTAAGTACTGGGTAAGGTGCCAGATTCAGGAGGGTAATACAATAATCAGTGTTCAGCAGAAACCACAGATAGTCCCTTGTCTTATCTTCCTTTGTGAATATCCAGAACAGGACATATTTGCACCTGCAAAAAAGTGTTACTCTGCAGCAGCCATGAATCTTCAATGTTCTGTATTCACTGATCCTCTGACCTTCTGTATTTCCTTCCTGTCTACAGAATTGCAAGAATACAGGATTTTCCTGCTCCTCTGACATCAAAATCCTTACACAAGACCACAGTGAAGCTGAAGATCCTGTCAGCCTGGAGGAGTCGAAAAGATGTTTTTTCAAATCTTCAGCAAGTCTTACCTGCAGGGTAGCATCGTAGTGGCACTAGGAGGATCATGCCATTTTTCAAAGATGCTTGAGACTTCAATTTGCTGACTCCAGACTTGAAAGGCAAGTGAAATATCTGTACACAATTACTTCCTCTGTGATCTCAAAGTGTCCAGGTATACTGATGGAGTCATTTAGAGACAGAGATTTTCATAGATCATCTCCATTCTATGCCCAAGCTCTAGATGAGGTTTGTCTACTTGAAACCTTTGCTCAGCACTATGAATACTTCCAATTGTGCAACTCCCATCTGTGGCGACTGCCAGCTGCTGAGAGAGGTCTTTGTGAAATTCCCAACATGGAGTTGAAAAGCCATGCTAATGCAGGGAAGTGTGAAGAAATATCTTACATCAGCATTCGATTCCCCCTACTGCCTTTTTTTGTTGTTGTTCTGACAATAGAAAAGAACATTCTCACAGGTAATACAATCATACATCTCTTTGCTGTTCTCTACACTGTCTCTAGCCTAAAAGCATATTGGAAGAATTGAATGGAGGAAGAGTTTATTGGCCTGAAGACTTTTCTGCTTGCTTTCACCTGTGAAGAAACCAATAGGAATATGTCAAGCAGCCAATTAGATTAAATTCACATATGGTGGTATTGGGCCATTGTTTGGGATGCCCATGAGTTCAGGAAGCATATTTTCTCACATTCCACTGAGGCTAAGGTGCAGCAAACAATTCTATGCCTTGCAGAAGCCTCTGAGATGTTCTGATCACCCTACATAAAATAGGGTGTAAGAAAACCCTGAAGTTTCTGAGTATCCTAAAAGAATCTAGCATACAAAAAGATCATGGAGCCTGCTTGTATATGTTTGCACATAAGAATAATTAACTGAAAATTATTTTAAGTATGAATTCTACATGCCTGCTTCCTTTTTTACAATTGACCGTAGTGAGTCTTTTGACATTAAGATGTCTGAAATTATGAATTTAACTTGTTTACATTAGCTTATTTCCTCTAACTCTATACAGTCCAGTATAAAATTAAAAAAATATGATTTCTATATATAATGTGATATAATACATAATTTTCACCCCTTACGCATTTTTGTTCTTGTGTTTTTATTCCACACAGTGACTGAAAGATGTAGAACAAATAGGAAATTCTCGCCTAATTTCTTTTTCAGGATTGCAGCACTGATTCACTGGTGGAGTAGAACACCAAGAAATGAAGATAATGTCTCTTGCCAGGGATAACAAGTTGTCACTGTATGTGGTGCAACAGCAATTGTGCTAGAATGCAAAATTGTTTTCAACACAGGAAAAAAGGCTGCTTACAAAGGTCAACACTGCAATGTTTTGAAATGATGTAGTAGAACATTTGTGTTCTAAGAAAAGAGCAAACACAAGTAATTTAGTTATTACTGTGTTACTGTAAGAAAGCTGTAAGGAGTTTGGATCATACAAAACAAAAACTAATTTTTTCGAAGGTTACATATAAAACTTTTCTACTAGAAAACCTTTCTGAGTAGTACTTGGTGTGTAGGCTGTCTCTGCTCTCCCATACTTTGCTGTTGAATGTTGTAACCTTATTGATATAATTGCTCCTAAACCTTATTTATTCAGAAGAAATGAAAAGAGAATATTGGCAAGTTTGATTTCATATGGATGATTATGGCCCAGGAGTCATAGAATCACAGAATCATAGAATAGTTAGGATTGGAAAGGACCTTAAGATCATCTATTTCCAACCCCCTGCCTTGGTCAGAGACACCTCCCACTAAACCATGCCACCCAAGGCTATGTCCAACCTGGCCTTGAACACTGCCAAGGATGGAGCATTCACAACTTCTCTGGGCAACCCATTCCAGTGCCTCACCACCCTTACAGTAAAGAATTTCTT